>JAYXIM010052032.1:0-15596 GCA_037575425.1 Anastrepha fraterculus | reverse complement strand
ACAATTGCGACTAGTATAAATCCAAAATGAGTAGAATCTGCGCAAGTGGGAGGACTACTCGATCTACTAACATACAGTAAGTAAATGCTTACCTATGAGCATATCAAAAGCACCCTGTAGGAAAAACCGATCTATAAATTTCAATTAAGGTTGCCATAAACTTAAAAAATGGCTACCAAAATAATTCGAAAAGTAAAAGTAGTAAAGAGGATATATTTACAATGAACACTAAATTTCTAGCGAAATTTTCCAAAATATTTCAGTGTGCTAATATATAATTATATATATATAATACTAGCTTTAACCCGCGGCCCCGCTCGCGTAGGAGTAGTTTTGAGGGATTTAGGATATGTATATAAAAGAATTACAAACAATAATTTCATAGAAAATAATTTTTTATTAATAACCATAATATTACAATACCCGGCATCCGTTGCTATGCTTCGTTGAATAAAATCAAAACAACCAATCAGAAAAATATCAAGCAAAATTACTTTTATTAATTTTCTATCTCAAACCGTTTTTGAACTTTGCATTTGGGTCATAGTTGAACAGCTTATGCGGATTATGAAGTCTAGAGTGTGCTATAAATAGTGGGAAATAGGAAAAACTAAGATTTTTTAGATTAAATTAAAGCAAATATTCGATTATTAGTGACGAATGAGAGTGGTGGCGCGGCCTGGGGGCTGTGGGAAGGGAGTTCCATCATAAAAACATGTCTATAACCTTCATTGGGTGAAAATATGAATGTATAAAAATTGTTACGTCATTTGGTATTGTCGTTTCGTAGTGATGGGCGGACAACATACAAACATTCACCTTTATAGTATAAGATTCGGCCGACATGACCGAATGGGTTGGGGTGTGACTGCCATTCGTTATTCAGAGAACGTAGTTCCTCATATAAAATATCTGCCGTTCGGAGTCGGGTTAAAATTGCAGATTCCGCCATTTGTGGAACAATATCAAGACGCCCGCCACAAATAGGAGGAAAAAGGGTGTAAGTACCAGTTATGCACGATATATATATGTGCATATACATATACAAGCGAAAAAATATTTGCAATATATGTACAGTATATTTTTACGGTAAATGCGACCTTGCGTTAGTTGTTATTCCGTTATTGCAATTTCACGACGCAGACTGCAATGCAGTTACATTACATTGGATTCTCTCATATTTAAGTACAAAATCTTTGAATTTTATGTTATTGTGGAAACTTAGTAGTCGAGGAAAAATGAATACCTTTGCTCTCTATTATGATATACATACATATATACGTTCAAACTTATATATTGTAATATTTGTATACAAAAGCCGTGAATTCTGTACTTCATACCATTTTTTTACACTTAATCCTACTTTATTTTAAAAGAAATTAAACTTCAAAACGCAGTTTATTCAATATTAATATTTAGACTTTTGGGACGGCATCTGGTAAGAAATATATTTTTAAATGGATTGTACCTAATTTATTTATTTGCATGGAACAAATAAATTTAAAATCAGAAAAATTCGTTCGCAAAAGTTCGTGGAAGGAAAAGTTGATAATACAAAAAATGATAAAGAAATTTATTTGAGTTAAGTTGGTCGCTATACAAAAGAAGAGTTGCAAACGTCCATCCCGAAAATGAAAGCAATATGCCGAAGCCGTTTTTAAATATTTAATTGGGTCAGTTACCCAGAATTGTAGTCCTCTATGATATCATTTTTGTTTCCTAATTTGCTTAAACCGGTTAACGAACTAAGTTACAATTAAAAAAAATCGGCAGTTGCACTTGTCATGTGTATGCGGCTGCAAGTTGGCTGTTATTTTGAAGCAGGTGACTCACTTAATACTTAAATAAGCCACCACAAAAACATATCAACAAGACCACAAAGTCTTCTTTGTCAACTATGTAGTCTCCTTGGTCACTTAACCTGATTAGACAATTTATATTGCAATTTCGTACTTTTTTGAAGCTCAATTGTTATTAATGTAAGCCAATATTGGCTCTTCTTCAAATGACTTTTCTACTACACTAATTATCAAGTATAAAAATAAGAGCTATCAAAAAGAGACTACTTCTTTAGTTTGAAGTTTCCTGCAAGGAATCCCACACACGTATATGTGTACCATATATGTACGTCCATGGTGACCCGCCGGTCGACAAGCGACAGCCGGAATGTCATATTCAGCATTTCGCTCCATTATATTGCAAATGATGATATGCAAACAGCCGAACGAAATTCTGATTTGCAACAACACTTCTACCGAAACTCATAAAAATGCATCCATACATAGGATATCATCGACATCGTTTGCTTTGTATGACAAATAGAACCTGCAGCAATCACCCGCAGCAATAACAAGAGCAATAGCGACGACAATGATATTGCTCGTATTATCCTTACCCGGCAACTTGAATGGCTCAGCTGAGGCCCATACAAACTGTATATATATGAATATACGCAAACCATGTTCTTTTGTTGCATACTCATATCTATACATACTCACATACGTTGTGTACATGTACATACTGTTGACTTACTCATATATGGTTGGTTTTTGTTAAGTAACTAAATGGGAATGAGCAAAGTGTTTCTTTGCTTTCGCAACTTGGCATAAAATGGGTTTTGTCTTGAGCTGCTGCTTTCTAGGGGTGTCTGAATTGAAAGGAAAATCATAACGATGTACTCACACACTTGGGCTACTAACAGTTTTACTCGCCTATGCAATGGGGAGTCTATTAATGTATTCATTGTTTTTTTTAGAATATTCTTGTACACAGATTGGACTTCAGTGTACATTTTATTATTTTCGATTCTTAAATAATTTTCTTATATTTTTCTTTCAATGTCCTTTTCTTTATGTATAGTATATAACTTATACTGGAATAACTGTATACATAATTAGGCAGGCAATTTCAAATCAATATTTATAAAAATACCTAATTTTTTATGCAAAAGTAATTAGTCTTGCCATAAATTCTGTGACAATTCGCAGAAAAAAGTTCCGTTATTTTTGCTTTCTTTCGTATGAATTGATCTACTCATAAATTGTACCCAGTTTCGCGGAAAATTTCGCTTGTTAACAGAGGAGTGGGGAGATTTACGAATTGTTAAAACAACTAAATATTTCGAGAACGTTTGCTTGCCGCACGATCAATCGTTTTTCCCAAACGTCTGAAGTGACAGTCAGAAAAAGATGTGGTCGTCTTCGCCTGGTTCGAACCAGTGCACAGTGGTTCCGCCATAGGACATTGGATGAAAATAGTCATGTTAAAATTATGCAACAATATTTATCTAAATGTTAGTTCATTAGAGTACAAAAGAAATTTCAACTGCACAAATAATTCACTTATAATTGTGCCTCCAAAGTAAGAGAATTTGAAAAGTGATAGTTAGCGTGGTCTCCGCTCCGTACTTACGCAGTTCCGGGAAGTGTTATTTTTCTAAGCATTACTGTGTTTATGACCTGTTGTACAATGGAAATTCAAGTTGAAGGTATGTACGAGATGTTAAACGTTTTGCTATACTGCAGTGCAGTCATAAAAGGTGTTCGAGAAAGAAATCGCAGGAATCCCTTTAGAAAGCCGAAAATCATGTCCAGGGAAATTAATGTATCGACCAGATCCATGTCAAGACTAATTAGAGATGATCTCCACATGAAAGCCTTCCTTCGCTCAATTAGTCATCCTTTGACAACGCGCTTAAAGAAAATTAGACTCATAGTGCTTTCTTCGGTTTTGGTTTTTAATATTTACATGATTAAATAAAATACCTTCATTGAAAAAATGATTATAATTTCATACATATCTATAACAGACTTAACTTGTTAGAGAACTTATGGTAGGACTCAGTATATTTCGAACATCTGGAGATCTTCTTCGACTTTCCGAATACTACAGTTTCTTTCAGGTTGAACTGATGGCAATAATAAAAGCCGTGACACTGGTACAGTGTGATGCGATATCTGGAGTTCATATCTACCTATACATTTTCACTGATAGCCAGGTGGCGATAAAATCCCTCATAAGCAGTTGACAATTTCTAAGGTAGCCATGAAATGCCGCACATCTCTTAACGCGATGGCTGATTCATTTCACTCAAGTCATTTTATACTTTATAGTTTTAGAAAAAATTTTAAGAGCAGCAAATGAAAGATGGCGTAACGAACTCACCTTCAAAATCGCCCGACAATTGTGGCGAATTCTCAATGCTAAACACGCAGGATCTCTGCTAAGCCAAAATAAGTATAATCTTAGCACACTGATTTCCGTTGCCTATAAGTATATTTTTAACTATAAGAAAATGTTTACGTTTTTGACTAGTTGCTTCAAAGTAATTGATGCTTTTATAAGACATATCAAAATACACTGAAACATCATTTCGAAAACAACATCGAAGCAATTTTTCCACGTGCATCCCTTTTTGTTTTGAATCAGCCTCGTTGCCACATGAATACGCGCAAAAACAAAAGAAAGAGAGAATGATAATAAGCTGATAAATAATAAAAAGTAAGCGCCCGAATTATTGGCACGATTAATACTTCCACTTCATTATAGAGCCATTTAAATGAATTCATAAACAGGACTTTAACTTATCGAAGTTTTGTACATATATGTATGTACATATATGTATCTGCTACACAGCTGCTCGTTTCTTTGTATAGACTTCCATGGAAGTACATATAGTTATTTTACGTCCATACTTCGGGTACCAAAAATATTTATGACAAACAAATTTTTCAAGAAACTTAAGACTCAAATGACAGGAAATTTAAAATTGTGGGTATGGAAATCATACTAATACGATCTGTGGAAGTGCTAGTAGTCTCCTTATACCTTCCGGATGAAGTGGACGTTGACTTCTGTGGGTATATGCTTGGTTCGATTGTAGAAAATTTAAAAATAGTTGCACTCAAATGAGCTCCTCAACAATTGGTCGTTGGCATCCTAATTTTGGACATAATTTTGGAATACCTTCATACTGACACCGCGGAGGACATTATAATGCAACCTTTGGTTGAACGCTTTGTGTCAACACACAGTATTTGCTGTGTGAAAAATGTGATATCACACCTTTGGACCTTTATTTATGGGGGTATGTAAAGTCTAAATGCTTTGTAGATAAACCAGCTTCGATTGAGGTATTGGAAGCCAACATTACTAAAGTTATTAACGAGATTCCGACCGAAGCAGCCTAGAGAAGCTAAAAAAAAGTCAATTCTGAACGGTTTGAGTACACAACCATTTGTTTGCGTGTAATTAAGGAAAATCAACCGCCGAAGATTAATCATCCTTCACCAACACAATGCGAGCCCTCCCGTATAGGTTTTTGCAAGAGTTTTTGAGCACTCAAAATATCGAATTAATGGGTCATCCGTCTTACAGCCCTGATTTGGCACCTGATGAATTGTGAAGAAGTTATTTTGGAGGTTTTCACTCCTGAGTGGCAAAAGTGCTTTGAAAATTTCGAGCCATTATCGCCAAAATAATGTATCCCACACCATAATCGATTTTTGTTTTGTTATCGAAATCTATAGTTCAACATCATTTGCATTATCTGTCAAAATTTCATGGCTGTAGATTAAACCGTTATGATTTTATAACAAAAACAATTTTAATGTAAATGCATATGGTGACTTGTTTACATTTTCTTTGAACGCTTGTGTGGGATACAATTAAATTCTCTTTTAAAATAAATGAAACACAAGGGAAAAAAATGAAAAAAAAACACAATTTTTTGAGACTTTAATTAAAGATAAAGCTTTAGAACAATATGTCGAAGGTATGAATTTGTTGTTTTGCAAAATATGGTTTTGTTTTCAATTATTGGATATTTTTACAGCTCTCCCTGGTACCGTGTAGCGATTCAGATGAATCTTTCGTTGATTTAAATGAAGTCGAGGAGGAAACGTGTGTTGGGAAAAGGGGGTACAGAAAGCAAAAGAGAATACCTAAAAGGCTGCAAAAAAAATACGAGTGTTTTGCTCAACCCGTGCTTAAAGAAAAAATGTCCAAATTCGTGTCATGATAAAATTTCTGAAGATGAAAGAGTAAGAAGGCAACAAAATTAGACAAAAAGATTGGCTGTCTTCTTGTGTTAAACAAGTCGATATTAAAAGGCGATATGGAGAAAGTGACAGAAAAAAGTGCAGCTTTAATTATTTTATCAATATCAATAATAGCAGTTTTAAAGTTTGTCAACAATTTTTATTGAAAACGTTGAACATTTCACAAACGATTTTAATATCCGTAATAAAAAATAGAAGTTCGTATAAAACTTGCCTTGAAAATATTGTATAAAAAAGCCAACTGCACACAACAAATCTGAGGAAGCAAGCATATCGCTAGTAAAATCCTTTATAGAACAATTACCAGCGGTTCCTTCACATTATTGCAGGAATAAAAGTACAAATAAATTATATCTACCTCAAGAATTTCGAAACATAAAAACTGTATATCAGCATTATGTAGAACATTTGAAAACTATTAATAAAGTTAATAGTCAGTTATCGTTAAGAGTATTCCGTAATATTTTTAAAAACAGTTTCAATTTAGGCTTTCATTTACCTAAAAAAGATAAATGTATCTTATGCGAGAATTACAATAATTTAGACACAGAATCCAAAAAGCAATTTCATTCATCAGAAGAGTATCAAATTCATCTAAAGGACATAGAGAAATGTAAGCAAATATTTTTGGAGGACCAAAAGCTATGCAAAGAGAATCCGGCTTATTTATGTACAAGTTTCGACTTGCAAAAGGTCTTAAATACTCCCTATGGGAAAAGTGTTACTTTGTTCTATTCTAGAAAATATTCATTTTACAATGAAAGTTTTTATGAGAGTGGTACAAGAGATTGGTTTTGTTTTTATGGGGAGAAAAGGATGGTAAACGAGGGTGTAATGAAATTTGCACAACTGTTTTCCCATACCTTAAATTAGTCGATGAAAGAAAACCCCAGTCGATAGTCCATCTTTATTGTGATAGCTGCGCAGGACAGAACAAAAACAGAGCTATGCTTGCGACATTAACCTATTTTGTTGAAAATTCTAATTTTGTGACTAATATAAAAATCAGATACTTGTTGCCTGGACACACCATGATGCCTGTTGATTCGATACATAGTACAATTGAATCGTTTATTCGGAATAGAACTGTTTGGGCTCCAAGTGGGTGGTACACCATAATATCAAATGCAAGAACTAACCCAAGAAAATATAATTGTATTGAATTAACTAACAGTGATTTTAAAGACTGGAAGACATTTTCACAGGCGTTACTTCCAAATTCAGTGAAAATTCAATTTACAAAATTACGCTCTGTTACATTGGGAAAAAATATTCGAAATATTACTCTTAAATATGGCTACTTTGATGAATCTGAAACCATAAATTATGATCTAGATTCAATTCCACGATCCAGACGAAATTCCGAAATAGTTTGTGAGGGACTTACTCAATTATATGATGATATATTAAACATTTCTTCTGCTAAATATAAGGATTTGAAAACGCTTTGCGATAGAAAAACTTTACCCGTAAAATTCCAACACGAGTATTTAAATTTAAAATGGAATGGATCTGTTAAAGATTTGCTACCTGAAACCGACCAGGAAGATAGTATTTAGCGTTCTTTATATATTTTTATCTATCGTTATTCAAGTTTACAAGATTTTAATATGAATAACATTACTTTGTTAACAGAAAACTTTAAATATATTAATTACATTACTTTATTTTTGTTTTATCGAATATACTAAGAAATGTATACATATATTTTTTTTAAATCAAATGTAATTTAGTCTTAAGGACTAAGTAAAAAAATTAAATAAAAAAAAAACGGGAAGTCACTTCCTTAAAATAAATTTTTGTGTAACCCACACACTTTTTTAATAATAGGTTGCCAGAAGGAAAGCAAAAAAAATGTATCCCACAAAAACAACCCTTATGATGCAAATATTTATTTAAATTTATTAAAATTAAATGTATTACACAAAAAACTATTTACATTATAAATTTTAAAATAATGGCTTTATTCAAACTGATTTAATTAAAAAAAACCTTCCCCTGTAAAATTTCGAGTTTGTGGGATACATTTTTTCGGCGGTTATGGCTTGATTTATTCAAACGAATTCTGAAGTGTATTGATTTCCAAGGAGAGTATTTTGAAAAACAAGTAATCAATTTTCATTATTATTTCACTGTGTTCTCATTTTTTGGCGCAAAATATAAAAGGCATCCCTCTTATATTCTTGCGCTTACTTTTTTGTTTGGTAAATTTTTTATCCGATACCCATAACCTTTACAAATAAATCTATTGCATTTTGCCCTTTGGCTATTTTCTTTGTTCCAACGCATCGTTGCAAGTTGCAGCCTATTTGTTGGAATGTACATAGAAACGAAATTCTTCCATACATAGTCGCAAAGCCAGCGTTTTTAAGCATCTTGTCTCTTTAAATGCCGCTTGGCAAGAAGCTGAAGATGGTTACATTGCTCCGAAAACTTCGTTACAATTAAACATGTGCGACGAGCATATTCTCCGAAGTTTCTTGTCCACAATCTTTTAAGTGTTTTCCTTTCAAAAAAATTGTTGTCACTGAAGGTTAATTCATCTGTCTGTAACTTATGCTTATGCCGACTACATTGCAACTGAATCTTTCTAACACTTTGCGACAAAATTCGACTTTTGCGTGTACATATGAGCAAGACCTATATATTCGAAGGCGGGGCTAACAAAATATACTCCTTCAATGTCATTCTTATTTAATATTACTCGTCCGTCGTGGTTTTTTGATTTCTTAAAAAAAGGTTCCGTGTTAAAAATGTAAATACACCAATAGAAACCTGCCCTCTGAACCCAAATACAGCGCACGTTCGATAACGTGAACTAATTCAAACCAAGGCAGTTCACGTTAACAAAAGTGGTCACGTTTTGGAATCCCCAAAAAGACTAAGTGTATATTTATATTCACATTTAAATACACATTTTATTCTTGTTTGCGTTACATATTAATTGAAAATGAAGTCATGCGATGGTTTTATTTAAAAAAATCAGTCATATTTTTTGTATCTTCTGTTTTTCTAAAACTTGAAGCACAGCTTTCCCCTTAACCGTATTAGCACACTCATATCATTTTGATTGACATCTTCATGACCAGCCCATATTAACGTCTTGTTGAAAATTTCGACTGCTTCAGTCATGATACGCTGTCATCATCGGATTCGTCCTCTTGTTGATGATCGTCATCTGCATTGCCCTCCTCGATATCTTCGTTCCATTCATGAATGGCTGGTAACGTAAATTCAATCTGAAATTTTTAGTGAAAAGTTTTTTCAATAACCACAGGATTTAAACTACTAAGGAGATCGACGGTGTTGCTCATCAAGGTGCGAAGTTCAGTTTCCCATTTTTCTTTTAAAACCGTCAACGGAACATTATCTTCGGGATCATCATTGTTTACCGCAAAATTTAAAATACTGTTCCAGCACTTAGCTAATGTTGCTTCAACAACACGAAACCAAGCCGCATCCAAAAGATTTGTAGCTGTTTTTTTTACAACGACTCGAGCTGCTATTGAAGCTAGAAGGCTGTTTCTGTAATGCAACTTAGTGATTTTTATTGCATTCTGATCCAGCGGTTGAATGAGGGGAGTAACGTTGGCATAAACATTGCCGAAATTTGCCAATTCTCAGTTGTCAGTTCAGTTTCATTTGGGTGAGAAGGAGCGTTGTCGATTAGGAGGAGAGCTTTAATTGGTAAGGCTTTCTCCTTTAAAAACGATGTAACCTTAAAAAACAACCAGTTACCCTTAAAAATTGGACAAAACTTAAAAGGAATATTCACTTGTGAAACAAATGGCTCATGAAACCATTGTTTGAAAATAGCCGACGTCATCTAGGCGGATTTCGAGCTCTTATAGTCGTTGGGACACTGAAAGTTTTTAAAGCAGCGAGGATTCTTCGCCTTTCCAATTACCAAAAGCTTAAGCTTGTGAGATCCAGTGGCGTTTGAACAGCATAAAAACGTGATTCGCTGCTTCTCGGACTTTACCCCTGGGGCTCCCTTCTCCAAACTTGACGCGTACTTTTTCTTGGGAAAAAGTCTCCAGAATAACCCCGACATATCAGCATTGTATAACTGATCGTTACACAACTCCAATTGGGCCATTTTAGCTTTAAGTTTTTCTTTAAACGGATCCACTAGCTGAGGTTGCGAAGACAGTTTTTCGCCTGATATTTTAAGAAGACGAATACCGTACCTCTTCTTGAATCCTTGGAGCCATCCATCACTAGCGAAGAAGTTTGCTTCATTTTCTTTAAATTTTGCATGCAGTGTTTTTGCCTTTTCTTTCAACATTAGAGCATTCACTGGCCAGTTTTTATCTCGCATTTGAATAAACCAACGATAAAAAGCTCTCTCCATTTTGGGCAACTCTGAAGAACGCAGTGTTTTTTTATTTCCAGGTCCACAATACGTGTTGTTTAGGCATTTTAAAATCACTTGCTTTTTCGCTTTAATGTTACAAATTGTTGATTTAGCAACATTATATTTCTTTGCTAAAATCGCCACAGATGAGCCTTTTTTTAAAAAGCGGAGAATTTTAGCCTTTTGTTTTAATTTCAAGCACACGGGTTTTTTAGAACTCATTTTCACCAGAAAACATAAGACGAAACACTCTTTGCAAAAACAAAACCGCGCCTGAAATATTTTACTCCTTACATGCAATTACTAATAAAATGCCTATTTTATAATTAGGGGACTCCCCAATTTCCAAATTACTTGAGTTCAATGCAAACTACATTCAAATAATTGTAACGTTTATTGTTCATGTTATAGAGATTTTTGGGTTTGAACACGTTTTAGAGTAGTCAATGCACAAAAATGTCTGTTCACGTTTTGGGGTGATGAAACACAATTAGTAGAAATGTTTTATAACAACTCTTGTATTTTGCTAGAAATTCGATACATTTCCGCAGAGGTCAAGTAGGTGTCCAAAACTCACAACAGCACCGATGGTTCTCATCTTAAGTACTCACACATTGACTTTTATATGTAGGAGCTTATTGTAGTTCACACCTAAAAGGCCATACTGTTCCTTTTGTGGATATTAAGTGCCGTTCCGAGCTTTTGCCATTTTGCCCCTTAAGTGAGCTTAGCTACATACATAGATATATATAATACATGTGTACAAAGAAGTTTAATGTTTAATGTTGATGATGTGACTTAAAAATATTAATATTATGCAAAATACTTTTTAATTTGATAGTCTTTTTGGTCCGCGCGCTATTTCGTCCTCCCCAAATTGGACGTGTGCCGTTGGATCCACAAACTCTCAAAATTCACATCTTTAAATGCAAACATATACATGCATACATATATATTTATGTACACATGGTTGAGTTTCTTGTGTCCGTTGTCATGTAGGTGCGCAGTCTCTCGAGATTTTTAGAATCAATGCAATAGCGTATCGTGTTGTTGTCATCCAACAAACGAATCATCCGCTTCAACCCATCAGCTGTCGTGCCAAAGAAGGAATGTTTGATGTACAACAACACTCATGCAACAATAAAAGCTATTGTATTCAGTCCATTACCTCTGAGTGGAGCCGATTGCCCAGCTGGCCATCATATCGATGGCCGCCGTGCTGCCGCACTCATGTCGTTCTGTGTCGGTTAGCAACGCGTGGATGCACAATGCTTGTGCGCGTTCGTCTGTCTGCCTTTCATCATGTGGGCATCGATTTGTGCTTGTGTACATTTTTCAAAAGTCTGCCGCTGTCGTAGCCGTAGGCGTCGGTGCTGCCAGTCATCGCAACACGTCATCAAGTGCATCTCAAAAAGTCGTCGTCACCCAGCGGCTATTGGGTTGTTGGTGTCGCTGGAAATGTGTTTTTTTATTTGTAGTTATTTTAGATATGTATGTAGTACTGATTGTTAATGTGGTTGCATCAATAACGGCATTTTTATTGTATCTTACCAAAAATGGTTGTTGACATTTTGGTTTGTTCCTATCGAAGGAGACATAAGAGCAGCAAGACTGTTACAAAATATCCCGATACTAAAGTATGCAATAAAAATGATGCAACCGAAGATGAAAGATAAAATTAACACAGCAATAAAATAAAGCGAAATGTACTACAAAGTTGCAAATAATTCATACTAACGGCAATAAAGAATATTTTAAAGAATCTACTGGCGAACTTGAGTGATACAAACTAGTAGGAAGATATGTATGTGTATGTGTGTATGACTCTCTACTCACATATCGATATTTAGTGCTCCTTCCTGTGACATTCACGGTTAGTTCAAATGCTGTAACTTTGATCTCAAATATGTTCTTCAAAATGGTGGAAAAGAAAGAGGTGCGGCTGATCGAGTTCGTGGGGACATATGGGAGCACCTGATTAAGGAATATGAATACATGTCACATTTTGAATCATTGGGGATAATTCATGAACAAATCATACTTACTTCTATTGTATATCAACTAAATCTTAAAAAACTGTACAAGAAATAAGCACAGACCGACAATTCGTCAAATTAAAGCCCATTTGTTGCACAAATCGAAGGTTATAGGAAAAGCTTTCGCGCCCATGAGGGTACTGAGAAAACTGCTGAGCATTGCAATTAAGTTTTGATATCTTTTAGACAGACTCATGCATGAAAATGTTCAAGCGGGTACTAACCTTGATTTTATTAGCAGGCTTTTTTTCACATCTGAGCCATTTTCTGGATAATTGAAGGCAGTCAAATTAATAAACTACGGAACTACTAACTCGTGCAATGATATTTATTATTCCCAAAAGATTCAGCAAGGCTGCCGCCCCAGTAAACTGGCCCTGTCTAGTGAACTGTATAGTTGCTCCTCCTATTTGTGGCGTGTGTCTTGATGTTGTTCCAGAAATGGTGGGACTTACAGTTTTAAGCCGGCTCCGATATCTTTTTTTATGATAGAAATACAGGCGGAGGTTTGCCATTGCCTGCCGAGGGACGATCGCTATTAGAAAAACTTCATTTTGGTATTTCAAAGAGATTCGAACCCATGTTCTCCGAATGTCGAATGGGAGTTACGCATCAACCCATTCGGCTGGTAGCCGCGAATTGTTCGGTCCTTGGAAGATCGTTTGCATATTTTTTATATTATTTATTTGGCCTTTGCAGTGTTAATAGTACATTTAGATGGGTCATAGATAAAATTCACTGTGATTGTATTGTATATTTTATTGTAAAAATCCAGGCTCGCTTCCTAGAGCTGTAATAAATAAATAAAATAAGAACAAAAAATAAGTAGGCAATATTTTCCTTTACATACAGCTTTTCACGTTGGCGTACCTAATTTCAATCCCAGAAATAAACAGTATTAAAATTGTAGTTTGTGTGGGAGGTGTTGATATATGTTGCTGTATATGTATATATTTCTGCCCTCTAGCATTGAAAAGTTTGACATATTTTACCACAAACGCACTAAGAACATTTTGATGTGAGAGTCACATTAGCGCCTTTAAAAATTCATCTCGGGAAAAATTAGAATTAAACCGTGAACATTTTCGTGCGATAATTTTCGACATGGATTAACAAAACAAGAATCAATCGGTAAACTGAAATGATCATACGGCGAGCAAGTACTCGTACCATATTTTAGCACCGTAAAAACATACACAATGAATATTATCGTAGCAGCAGCTTGTTCACCGACGCAATACGGGAAGGTCATCCAAATGCGAGCATCAATAAGATTTTTGATTATCATCTTGGGGAAAAAAGTATGTTCGCGTTGGATCGCACATATTTTAAAAATGTATTGGAAACGTGACTGGATTCAAACGTTTGAGTATGTGTATTGATCATTAGAGCTGTGATAGTCACCCAAAAAAAAGGCCAAAATAGGCATGCAAAAATGCATGAAAAACTCTGGAATATGCACGAAAAAATGCAAAAAAAGACAAAATATGCATGAAAATCTGTATGAACACTTGCAAAAAAAGCCCGAAATGATATTCGAAAATCTCTCAAAAAATACCGAAAATGCAAAAAAGGTAGTTTTTTCTCCTGGGCTAGTAAACATTTTTATTTCAGTTAGCCAGATACTTATAGTAATTCATTGTTGCAAGTCAAAACAAGATGTTGTTTCAGACTATCGAACGAGAAACACCGCCGTTTTTCAGTTAAAATTGACTTGTAGGTTGAGAAGGAAAGTTCTAATTTCACCGATGTAGCAACAGAAAATTTAAAAAATGTTATTTCACATGGTGTCAATGCTGTTATATATTCATTTGAAGCGCTAGCTCGTGAATCTCCATTCAAAATATCATTAATTTCAAGCAAAGAACTATATCCAACATTCCGAGATAACACTTCTTCGAACTTCTTCAAAAAACGGTCGTCGGTCATTATGCCTAAGGTAGAATGAACTTCTTCATACAGCTCTATTCACTTTTTCAATTCAAGTCCTTTCAATTCTAATATTTTGAACTTGTCTGCTATGAACATGAAGTTAGCTTTTATGAATGCCAAATCTTGTCGAATATTGGACGCTCCAAACGCTTATTTTGCATCTCGAATACATTCCGAATCTGCATCATTTAAATAATCAACAACAGATTTTAAAGCGTAAAATTTGTCAGCATAGTAATCACATGCTTGTAGCCAAGTTCCTCATCTAGTGACAATTGGTTCAGGTGGCAGTGGAATGTTCGGATTTGCTTGCTTAAACAGCTGTCGTCGAGCTGCTGACTGTGAAGGAATTTAATGGTATTTTCAATATAAGAATTTGAACTATAGATAAAAATAGCAATACGTACTTTGACGAAGGTAGCCTTTACTTTTGATATCAACAAATTTACTTCATGGAACTCTGAACGAATAAATTCTACCAATCGATGCAATCCATGGGCAAAGCATGTAACGTGTAGCATTTTTGGGAATAAAACTTGAAGAGACTTCATTGCCGAAATTATATATGCAACAGCATCGGTAGTAACGAGCATAACATTTTCATATTGAATTCCTTCAATACAAAAGAAACGCAAAAAAAGGTGTTTAGGTAAAGACTTACATACCTTTAGGCCTTAAAAGTAACAGTGATTCAGTAAAAAATGTTGCGATCGTGTTAGCGTTGCATTTGTCTAATTCTTTAACGTTCAACAAATAAGATTTTCCGCGCTCATTTTCATCATCCAATATGCCAAAAATAAAATTCGCAACTGATCTTTTTTCAATATCCGTTGTTTCATCTAGAGTAATCCAAAAATTTTTTCCATCAGCTTTTAAACGCAATTTTGAATCGATTTTTCATGCAAATGTGGCACTTAATTACGACGAAGTGTACTTTGATCTGGAACTGATTGTGAAGTGCATTTTTCTATGAATTGTACTACACTCACTTTATTTAATGGAATGTTGGCTACGATTAAAGTTTTACATAAATCTATATTGAATTCCGAAAGATTTGGCCCATGGTTCTGTTGATGATTTGATATTAACAGTTGGCTCATTTCACGTTCAGAATTCTGTTTTTTACTTCCTTGAGCATCCTTGTGCTTCACTGCATCAATGTGCTGTTTGAATTGAAATTTTTTTTTCGCAGAAACCAAACAATTGCAATGT
>JAYXIM010052030.1:0-15741 GCA_037575425.1 Anastrepha fraterculus | reverse complement strand
GTAGCACTGATGTCATTTCAGCTTTTTTCCAGCCAGATCTGGCTGTTTTGGAAATGAGATTGCGGGAAAAATTTCAAAACAGCGGGCGGCGAGAATTCTAGCTTTTTTAGCAAATTGAAATATATATTTTTTTAATTTTACTTTTTCTCAATTTGGTGAGTTGTTTCTATCCCATTTGACGATTGAAATGCTAAAAATGTAAGTCTATCAGTAAATTATCGATATTTAGTTCTATCGAAAGAATTCCCACCTATGTAAATTTGCGCGTCTTCCATCGCTAAAATTGTGAAATTCGTTTGCCACACAACATAAAAGTTAGCGATGCCGAAAGAAATTTATAAGCAAAAAGTGCGAGATGTGTGGCTCCAGAGCAAAGAATTTAAGGAGTGGCTGAGGAAGGATTCCACAGACTTAACACGGGCGTATTGTAGCTACTGTAAGTGCAGCATAACTGCAAAACTATGTGATTTGCGTGCACATGGTGCTACAAAAAAGCACATTAGTTCGATGAGCGGCTTTGTGCAGAAAAACAAAATACAATTTAGTCAAAAGGCAACAAAAACAATTGAGCAGGAGGCAGCGCTTTGCCTATTCGTTGCACAGCATAGCGCAATCGCCCCTGTTAATCATTTAAGTGACCTTTGCCAACAAAAGTTCGATGACAGCAGCACCGCGTAGAAAATTAAGCTTCACCGCGCGAAATGCACGTATATAATTAAAAATGCATTGGCCCCCATTTTAACGAGGAACTACATAAGGACATTGGCGGTTCCAAATTTAGTTTGCTTTTGGACGAATCCACAGATGTTAGCGTCACAAAATTACTTGGTGAAATAATAATATATACATATATGTATATCTAATATATATAATATACATATATTATATAGAATTGTATTTAATGGTTTTAAGTGTCATTCCACGTAAAACTATAAACTTGTTTTTGTTTACGTAAATTAATGTCTCAACATATTTGTATTATTAAAAATTAATGTTTAGGTGGAGTCATTAACTACTTCTCTGTAGAACGTGGAGTAGTAGTTTCTACGTTTTTAAGTTTAGTCCAGTTAGAAGGTGGGGACGCATTGTCCAAAGGCCTGAGACATGAGCTAAAACGATTGAAGCTCGACATCACAAAATTAGTCGGCATTGGCACAGATAATGCAAGTGTCATGATTGGCAATAAGAATAGCGTATACGTTCAATTAAAGAAGGATGCACCATCTCTTATATTGATCAAATGTGTTTGTCATTCGGTGCAATTGGCTGTCAACTACGCTTGTAAGCACTTCTTTCCAGACGATTTGGAATTTTTAATTTACGAAACCTATAACTGGTTTTCCAAAAGCTCGATCCGGCAGTCCATATATAAAAAAATGTATGAGTGTATTAATGACGAAAAGGTATATTTGGTACATATGTACAGTGTGAACTTTGGTACACTTGGGAGCTTTTTCATATTTCTATTGAAAAAAAATGTGCTATAATATGTCAGATATTTTCGTAAGTTCTAACCAGTTCTGTTGTATACAGTACAGTGTACTCTTATGTATACATATACACTCCAATAAATATTACGTATCTATAATAAGGCATCAAAACACGTCCTTATTCCCATTTAGCATAAGCTATACCTACATACCAAATTAGTAAAAAAAAACAATCTTAAAACTCACACAACTCTATTAATTTTAATTCAATTACAGTCAAATATAGCTCATTTGACGAAAAATTAAATTTACTATAACAGTAGTGTACTAAAAAAGATCCTCAATATCGGATAATATCGTAAAAATTATGTCAAAGTTGAAAAAATAGAGAAAAAAATAAAAAAATTCCATATACTTCCGTCTACAGTCTCGTCAGTTGTCATTTCAGAAAAAAAAGTCAACACACTGTCAAAAAGGCTTGTTTTTGTTCTTTCGAACTAAAAAGGCAAATTCGAAATCGGATGGAAATTGGCGAAGTTAAGAGTTATTCTTCACATCAACCTACTGAAAAACGGTTTTATGGCCATAAAATGAGATTTTGGGGGTGTATTGGAAATTTCTCCTATACCATTTTTCTTAGTTTTACTATACCTAAAAATTGTACTAGGTCTCCATAAAAGTATAATTTCACTGTCGCACAGTGTTATTAATAAATATTATATGTGTGTTTTCCCCTTTACTTTTTATATACACCGTAATTTATGAAATTTTCAAATATGAAAAACAAATAAAAATATATAAATAAATATTATTCTGGTTGATCATGCTAGTATTATATGCTAGTAGTATTATATGCTTGTCTCAAAGATTAAGCCATGCATGTCTAAGTACAAACAAATTAAAAGTGAAACCGCAAAAGGCTCATTATATCAGTTATGGTTGCATAGATCGTTAACAGTTACTTGGATAACTGTGGTAATTCTAGAGCTAATACATGCAATATAAACACGGACCTTATGGAACGTGTGCTTTTATTAGACTAAAACCAAGCGATCATTTGATCGTTAAATTGGTTGAACTGTAGATAACTTGCAGATCGTATGGTCCCGTACCGACGACAGATCTTTCAAATGTCTGCCCTATCAGGGTTCGATTCCGGAGAGGGAGCCTGAGAAACGGCTACCACATCTAAGGAAGGCAGCAGGCGCGTAAATTACCCACTCCCAGTTCGGGGAGGTATAGACGAAAACTAACAATACAGGACTCATATCCAAGGCCCTGTAATTGGAATGAGTACACTTTAAATCCTTTAACAAGGACCTATTGGAGGGCAAGTCTGGTGCCAGCAGCCGTGGTAATTCCAGCTCCAATAGCGTATATTAAGGTTGTTGCGGTTAAAACGTTCGTAGTTGAATTTGTGCTTCATACGTATAGTACAACTATATATTGTGGTATGTACATTACCTTATGTATGTAAGCGTAGTACCAGCGGAGTTCTTATATATAATTAATACAATGTATTTTTTATATATTCCTCCTATTGAAACCTACTTCAGTGCTCTTCATCGAGTGTTGTTGTGGGCCGGTACAATTACTTTGAACAAATTAGAGTGCTTAAAGCAGGCTCCAAATGCCTCAATATTTTGTGCATGGAATAATGAAATAAGACCTCTGTTCTACTTTCATTGGTTTTTAGATCAAGAGGTAATGATTAATAGAAGCAGTTTGATGCATTAGTATTACGACGCGAGAGGTGAAATTCTTGGACCGTCGTAAGACTAACTTAAGCGAAAGCATTTGCCAAAGAGTTAATTCATTAATCAAGAACGAAAGTTAGAGGTTCGAAGGCGATCAGATACTGCCCTAGTTCTAACCATAAACGATGCCAGCTAGCAATTGGGTGTACCTACTACTATGGCTCTCTCAGTCGCTTCCCGGGAAACCAAAGCTTTTGGGCTCCGGGGGAAGTATGGTTGCAAAGCTGAAACTTAAAGGTATTGGCGGAAGGGCACCACCAGGAGTGAAGCCTGCGGCTTAATTTGACTCAGCACGGGAAAACTTACCAGGTCCGAACATAAGCGTGTAAGACAGATTGATAGCTCTTTCTCGAATCTATGGGTGGTGGTGCATGGCCGTTCTTAGTTCGTGGAGTGATTTGCCTGGTTAATTCCGATAACGAACGAGACTCAAATATATTAAATAGATGCTTTCAGGATTATGATGTTGAAACTTATATAGCCTTCTATCATGCGTACATCTTGAATGTACAAGTGTTTGAATGTGTTTATATAAGTGGAGTCGGACCTGTTGGTTTGTCCCATTATAAGGACACTAGCTTCTTAAATTGACAAATTGCGTCTGGCAGTAACGAGATTGAGCAATAACAGGTCTGTGATGCCCTTAGATGTCCTGGGCTGCCCGCGCGCTACAATGAAAGTATCAACGTGTATTTCCTAGACCGAGAGGTCCGGGTAAACCGTTGAACCACTTTCATGCTTGGGATTGTGAACTGAAACTGTTCACATGAACTTGGAATTCCCAGTAAGTGCGAGTTATTAACTCGCATTGATTAAGTCCCTGCCCTTTGTACATACCGCCCGTCGCCACTACCGATTGAATTATATAGTGAGGTCTCCGGACGTGATCACTGTGACGCCTCGTCTGTCACGGTTGTTTCGCAAAAGTTGACCGAACTTGATTATTTAGAGGAAGTAAAAGTCGTAACAAGGTTTCCGTAGGTGAACCTGCGAAAGGATCATCATTGTTTTCCATATCCGTAAGAAACACAAACAAACAAACAAAAAGCAGTACATGCCAAAAAAAAAAAAACAAAAAAAAAACAAAAGAAAAAAAAAGAAAAATATATAATTATTTTGAATCCATATTCTTTTTATTCTTTTTCATTCAATTTGTGATCCATCAATTATATCATATTAAATATAATATGATGGTACATTTTGTAATGTTTTTCTTATGTTTTCTTTTAAAAACCTTTAAACATGAAAATAAAAAGTTGTACTTATTATTCATCACATACATTTGATTGAATGATAAGTTAATTTGTTCACAACAACAAAAGTGGTATATATTTATTATTATATACATAAAATGATTAAAAAACACAAAATAATGAATGATAATAAATATCACCACTGTATTATTGTTGAAATAAGCCATTCGCAACTTAATAAAAATGTTTAGAGTTAATATATTATTGAAAGAAAATCAATTTATATATTATTACTAGCGTACCCTCGCCCGCTTCGCTAGACGATAAATTCAATGATTTGCTGAAAGAGAATAAAATTAATACGAAACAAAGCAAATTCTTTGATACAATTTCATTCGAACTTTATTGTACTTTTTTGGTTTTTTCATCTTTCACGTGAATAATGACGATGGTTTGCCAACTCGTGAGCAAGCTACATACAATTGCCCATGAGAAAAAATTGGGTATTCTAAATTAATACCGCACATTTGTAGAGACTGTCCTTGCGCCTTATTAATTCTCATAGCGAAGGCAAGGCGAATAGGGAACTGCAAACGTTTGAAATCGAATGGTAAATCCGCCGGAATCAGTGGAACTCAGGGTATCAAAATGTCTTCTCCTTTGTACTTCCCTTTCAAAATTGTTGCTTCGATAACGTTACCCATTAGCTTCTTCACAGCGAGTCTGGTACCGTTGCAAAGTCGGGGCACATTACTATTGCGCAGCATAATAATCGGTGCTCCAATTTTTAATCGTAAATTATGAGGTGGTAAGCCTGGCAAAGCCTGGTGGGCGCCGTAGCCGAATGGGTAGGTGCGTGAGTACCATTCGGAATTCACAGAGAGGTCGTTGGTTCGAATCTCGGTGAAAGCAAAATTAATAAAAACATTTTTCTAATAGCGGTCGCCCCTCGGCAGGCAATGGCAAACCTCCGAGTGTATTTCTGCCATGAAAAAGCTCCTCATAAAAATATCTGCCGTTCGGAGTCGGCTTGAAACTGTAGGTCCCTCCATTTGTGGAACAACATCAACACACGCATACCACAAATAGGAGGAGGAGCTCGGCCAAACACCTAACAGAAGTGTACGCGCCAATTATTTATTTTTTATTTATTAAGCCTGGCAAATCGAGTGAGTTTAAGAATTCAGTTGGATAATTTACGACCTCATCCATTGACTTATACGCAACTATGTCACCAGGTATTTGATCTAAAATAGCTGAATTTATATCATTGACGTCCTTATTTTTCCCAGCTAAAATTGCTCTTTCGCTGAGTCAATCATGGTTTTTGTAATGTTGAACTATGTTTGGAAATACACTCTGTATCAATGCCTCTTTAGACTGTGCAAAAGTGCAGAAATTGTTAGGCAATGTTATCATTCCTGGTGTTTTTGAAAAAAGGTTTATTTTTTTTGGTTAAAAAGTGTTTTTTGAAGTTTTGAAAAACACTTCGCTCTAACAAATTTATTCTCAGTTATTTGCTGAAAATTTAAGATTTTGAAAAAACTATTTTTTTTTAATTTAACGTTTTTGAGAAAATTTTGTTCTTGAAAAAATTTCATACTTTCGTAAAAGTTTAAATTGATTTGTTAATAAAGATTTTTTTCCGCTTTGAAAAACACCCCCTCGAAAAAATGTATTCTCTATTAATAGTGGAATATGAAATGCTTTGAAAACACCATTTTTTTTTTTTGGTTTTCAGAAAATTTTGTTTTGAAAAAATTTCATACCCTTGAAAAAGCTTTATTTTATTTTATTTGTTTAAAATTTTTGAAATTTTTTTTTTGTAATTTTAGAGAAACACCTCTTCGAAGAAATTTCTTTTATCTTTTTGAGGAAAATTTGGTTTTGAAAAAATTTCATGCTTTCGAAAAAATGTTTCCTATGTGTCATAGTGGTATTCCATTAACTTTTAGGATTATAGTCAAATACTTACAAATATCTACGCTTTCACAAATAGCAACAATAAACAAATTTCCTCAAAACCAAAAAATTTACTTTTTTTCTAAAAAAATTCTAAACAAACAACGTAATAAATTTAGAATTTTGTGTTCACGAAAAACAGTATTGTTTTTATTGTATTAACTGAAAACCAAAATGTTGCAAAAAATCAAAACAAAACTAAATTATTTTTTTGTGTTCATTTGGTCCATATGTCCCATAAAAAGTTGATATGGTAAATAATATGCAGGGTCTGCAAATTTCCATTGACCATTATAGTGACAAAATTATCGATCACCAATTCAAACAGGATTTCAAAATCAGAGTTGGAATGAGTTGTTGTGTGGTGTACTTCTGAAAAAATGAGAAATAAACAAAATAAATCTAAAAATTCGAATTCTAACTTTATCTTGTGTATAGTATGTTCTTATTACCCTTGAATTTTTCCAATGAAGCACCATTCATTTTAAATTTTCCAAGAATTTTTTTTATCATTTCGCGTTTCTTTCCTTTTTCATTCGATTCCAACATTTGTTCATAGCCGAAAACATCGTTTGCAAACGCATTCATTTCCATATAGAATTGGTCAAAGAAAGCATTGCTCAATTGAATTGAAACATTATTTTCATAAATACTTAGGACCTTAACTAATGCACCTTGGTACATACCTAACGCAGATATTCATCGCGACTTTGACATCGATACTATTGATAAAACATTACAAAGCGCTAGCAGAAAACACATAAATAGACTATTAACGCATACAAATCCTATGATGAGAAGACTACCAAATAAAGAAAAATCTACCCAAAGTCGGCTTAACCGTCAAACACCAACAGATCTTGCAAAATCCTTGTAATCAATTGTCAACTAATCGTATATGTCATTGTTTGTTAACCACTTGTTTTTAAATAATATGTATATATTTCTTCTAAATGAGCATTGGCCCTTCAATATCACTCTCATTCCATCTTTTTGTAAATCAAATTACTTATTGTCTAACGACAGGTGTAATATTTTATGGAAGAAATAAAAAAAAAAAAAATTTTCATTCGAATCATTTGAAATTTCTGTATACAATAACGAAAAATTCAAAAAAAGTTGTACACATAAAATGAATGTCGATTCGAAACTTACTTTAATCTAAGAATCGAGCAAGTTTTGTTTTGTACAATATTTTGATTTTTTCTTTTTTTTATATGAAGAAAATATTTAAAAGAAATTTTTTTTTGCTAAAAACCTTCCCCTAGTGGATCCCTATAATATGAAAAAAGAACGAATAAAATTGGCCTCGTATCGGCCCAAAAAAATGCGTACAAACGAACATCATTTCATTTTTATATATATAGATTATTATTTAATTTTACTCTTTCAATTAATATATGCACAGAAAAATTGACATTTGTTATAAATAAGCAAATAAAAAAATACTCTAAGCGGTGGATCACTTGGCTCATGGGTCGATGAAGAACGCAGCAAACTGTGCGTCATGCATCATGAACATCGACATTTTTCTTAGTAGAGGCGAGCGGAAAGAAAATAGTTCAGCACTAAGTCACTTTGTCTATATTAGGGTTTCTCATTTCCCAACACATAATGATTCCCGGGAAACGAGAATATTTCGAAAATATTCCCGGGATTCCCGGGAAAATCGAGTTTTTATATTTACTAATTAAAATAAATTTATTAATTTAAAAACAATTAAAAAATTCATTTTCACATATTTTATTCATATTCACAAAACAAAAAAATTCATATTTATTCAAATTCATAAAACAAAAAAAAAGTTATTTATTAGAAGAGTTTTTAAAATGAGTTCTGAGACAAACTAGCGCATTAACTGAATTGTCGTTGAGTCTTGTCCTAATTTTGGTGACAAAAAGGCCAGCAGTCGAAAATACTCTTTCACTTTCCACTGAAGTTGGTTTAATGCAAAGAAGAGCATCTAAGAGCATTTTCAAATTTTTGGTTAACTTTCCACTAGCTTCAAATAAATTAAATTCTTTTAATATAGTCTTATATTCTGTATCTCCATTACTTTGTTTTTTGGCGCTCATACTATTTATAGCACTTTCAAGCTTTCGTTTCAAAACATTCGCGGGCATTTCTGCTTCTATATTGTTTTCCGTTTCGGAAATCAATACGCTTTCTTCATTTTCAAGTACAGTGGTGTCTTCAAGGATATTAACTGGAAATAGGCGGTGTAACAATTCTTTAGATAATTTAACCATTTCAGACTTCGACGACATTTCAAAAAACATATCATCTTGATTGGAGTACAATAAACTTGAACTATTTAGGTACTTTACCAATGAAATTAAAATTTTGGATCTTCGAGTTGTCATACGGAATTTAAAATTTTGTAATAATTCTCGAGATATTGAATTATCTAACGCATTTAACGTTTCTATTAGGAACGATAGTATTCCCTCACTCTTTATTAAATCCATATCACGTCGACATAATGCATCGGACGCTAATTTTACTGGACGTAAACAAGTAATTAATGTACTTACAATTTGGAACAGCTGATCTTCCTTTTCAAGTAGATGTGTAGCATTAACTTCGCATAGACTTTTTTTAATCGGAATTCTTATTTGCTCAAATCTTTCCAACATATCTAATAAGCTATTCCACCTTGTCGTACAGTCTAATGATAGGTTTAATTCTTTACCATATTCTAATTTGACATTTTGCTGAAGAATTGTGTTACGTACTGGCGATTTTCTGAAAAATGATGCTATTTTGCGGATTTGTTTTATTGCATCCTGGATATGAGGTTTTAGATCTTTGAATTTAAGGTCACTTATATTTGTATCATGTTCATATGACATCCCTTCAAATGTTGTATTTTCGTCTTTGTCAAGACAATCATAATTATCAATGTCGCTATCATCATCTGAATCTAATAATTGGTCTACTTGGTGCTGCTGATTTTTTTGCAATAATAATTCTGTCTTAGTAGAACCAAAAAGGGTATCCAGAACAGCCAAATGAATCCCATGTGTGTAGCATTGTAAATGGAAGGCAGGAGCTAACTTTCCAAATTTCACCATAACGGCTGCTCCATCAGTTATGATTGCAATAATATCTGTAGATAAATTCAAGTTAAATTCCTTTAACCGCTCATTAACTAAATCTAATGTTTTTTCAGCTCCACAACTTCCTTCAATTCTTATTAATCCCAAATTTTCAAATATCCCACCATTGGACATAACATTGATATTCATGTATCTACGATTACGGCTGCTTGTCCACTCATCTACAGTTAAGCAAAATTTTTGATTTGCATTTAGAATAGTTGAAAATCTATATTTAAGTTTTGATTTAACTTCGGCATAATAGTTGAATATAAGATTCATTATGTGTGAAGGATTTTTAGGAAGAAAATATCCTTTCGCACAAATAGATTCACGAATGAACGTACTTTTCGAAATAACATTGATGGAAATTCCATCTACAGCTGCTAGTTTTGCAAGAATTTCTTCCAATGATTGTTTCTTTACATATTTTAAAATGGAATTTTGATTTCCTGAAATTGATTTATCAGATTTGTCCGGCGATGAAGTACTTGGAGCGTCGAATTTATTGTTCTTGGTAACCAAATCTATTCCATGTTGGATTTGCATATGACGATTTATTCCACTTGTGGAACCTCCCTTTCTCATAATCATTTGATTACATTTATTGCATTTTGCTTTGTCCTTATTAGTAGAATCAATGGTAAAATAAAATCTCCAATTTCTTTCTGACGACATTCGTATTTTTTAATAACCCTTTAATTTTAATATTTAAAATATCAGTGGAATAATAACTAATTGTTATTAAAATTCAATTAAACTTACTTTAATTCACAAAGAAATCTTTTAACCACTTTTAATATATAACTTTTTAAAATATAAAAAGTAAAGACACCCAAACGCTATGACTTTTCAAATATTTGTGTTGCACAGCTGTATAATCACGAAAACAAGAAAGTCAATGCTTGCTTAGCTTACTTTGTTTTTGAATATTTTTAAATAAAAAAAGGAATTTGAATTTTTCATTTTAAATGATAATAAATGTTAAATAATCCCGGGAATTTACGTTTTTTTTCGGGAAATCGGGAATAGATATTTTTGCGGATTACCCGGGATATCGGGAACGGGAAACCCCGGGAGAGAAACCCTAGTCTATATGTCAAATGTGAGATGCAGTGTATGGAATATCTTAATATCTAGTATGAGAAATTAACGATGTAAGCCCTTCTTAAGTGAGGTCATTTACCCATAGAGGGTGCCAGGTCCGTAAAACGTTAATGATTACTAGAAAGATATTTCCAAAGAGTCGTGTTGCTTGATAATGCAGCACTAAGTGAGTGGTAAACTCCATCTAAAACTAAATATAACCATGAGACCGATAGTAAACAAGTACCGTGAGGGAAAGTTGAAAAGAACTCTGAATAGAGGACTTTAAATGGGTAAGAACCTCACCTTTCTTGATATGAAGGTTGGGGTTATGATATAATGTGCCCAGGGTGCCGCTTTTGGTAAGCAGAACTGGCGGTGTGGGATGAACCAAACGTAATGTTACGGTGCCTAAATTAACAACTTATGCAGATACCATGAAAGGCGTTGGTTGCTTAAAACAGGAGGACGGTGGACATGGAAGTCGTAATCCGCTAAGGAGTGTGTAACAACTCACCTGCCGAAGCAACTAGCCCTTAAAATGGATGGCGCTTAAGTTGTATACCTATACATTACCGCTAAAGTAGATGATTTATAAAATAATTTCGATTGATTTATAAATTTTGAAACTTTAGTGAGTAGGAGGGTACAATAGTGTGCTTAGAAGTGTTTGGCGTAAGCCTGCATGGAGCCGCTATTGGTACAGATCTTGTTGGTAGTAGCAAATAATCGAATGAGACCTTGGAGGACTGAAGTGGAGAAGGGTTTCGTGTGAACAGTGGTTGATCACGAGTTAGTCGGTCCTAAGTTCAAGGCGAAAGCCGAAAATTTTCAAGTTTTTAATAAAAAATATTAATAAAATTTATATATACATATATATTAAAAATAATTAAATACTTGAATTATTTTGAACGAAAGGGAATACGGTTCCAATTTCATAACCTGTTGAGTATCCGTTTGTTATTAAAAATGGGCCTTGTGCTCATCCTGACAACAGGAACGACCATAAAGAAGCCGTCGAGAGGTATCGGAAGAGTTTTCTTTTCTGTTTTATAGTCGTACTACCATGGAAGTCTTTCGAAGAGAGATATGGTAGATGGACTAGAAGAGCATGACATTTACTGTTGTGTCGATATTTTCTCCTCGGACCTTGAAAATTTATGGTAGGGTCACGCAAACTTCTCAACAGGCCGTACCAATATCCGCAGCTGTTCTCCACGGTGAAGAGTCTCTAGTCGATAGAATAATGTAGGTAAGGGAAGTCGGGATAAGGATTGGCTCTGAAGATTGAGATAGTCGGGCTTGTTTGGGAAGCAATACCATGGTTTATGTACTCGTTCTCGGTAAATAGAGAATTACGATTCTTGTTCCCCGGATAGTAGTTACGTAGCCAATTGTGGAACTTTCTTGTTAAAATTTTTAAGGAATTATATCATTCGATATGTATTCTTTTTAAATTATAACGATTATCAATTAACAATCAATTCAGAACTGGCACGGATTTGGGGAATCCGACTGTCTAAATAAAACAAAGCAGTGTGATGGCCCTAACGGGTGTTGACACAATGTGATTTCTGCCCAGTGCTCTGAATGTCAAAGTGAAGAAATTCAAGTAAGCGCGGGTAAACGGCGGAGTAACTATGACTCTCTTAAGGTAGCCAAATGCCTCGTCATCTAATAAGTGACGCGCATAAATGGATTAACGAGATTCCTACTGTTTCTATCTACTCATTTCGCAGTGTGACCGTTGAAGTGAGCGGACGCGTGAGCGCTTGTTTTGCTTTGCGAGCTAGTGAATTTTTCTTTGAGCGTTGTTTTTCGCGAGAAAATACTGTTTTTTACCGTTGGCAAGTGACGTATATTGTGTGAACCTAATCGGCGTGGTTGTGTGTGCGGGAAACTGTTCGACTGTCGTGTGACCGTCGGTGGGTTTTTCCCGTTAGCGAGAGACGCTTCAATTGCGCGTGCCTGATCGGCGTAATTGTGTTGTGCGAAAGACAATTGTTAAACTATGCGTGTAATTGTTGCCGGGCTCTTCCCGTTAAGTGGGCGCCGCTATAATTGCGCGCACCTATTCGGTGTAACACGTGTTGTGTGGGAAAAACAATTATCGTTGTGCGGGGAGCGAAGAACGCTATAATTGCGCATGCCTGATCGGCGTAACTGCATAACTGTGTGTGCGAAAGACTATTGTTAAACTGTGCGTGTAATTGTCGGCGGGTTCTTCCTGTTAAGTGGGCGCCGCTATAATTGCGCGCACGTTTTCGGTGTAACACGTGTTGCGTGGGAAAAACAATTATCGTTGTGCGGGCAGTGAGGAACGCTATAATTGCGCGAGCTTGTTCCGCGTAATTTCTATTGTGGGGAAAACAACTATCGTTGTGCGGGCAATTACCGGTGGGTTTCTCGCGTGTAGACAATTGTTCACTGTGCGAGTGCCGTGCCGCGAGTGACAGTGGTGGCAGTGGGCTCTGCCCAAATTAGGCATAAAGAGGAAGAGGGCGAGCACCCCTCTCCAGTGTGGTGCCAGAGTGGCGCCAGAGTGGCGTCGTCGGCGATGGACGGGTCGACATCGCGGGAGGAGGAGGTCCTCTTGAGATCCCCTCCCCGTATGAAGAAGAAGACCACTGGAGGAGCAGCGGTCCCAGCTCAAAAGGTGGCTGCAAAGGCACCTGAAAAGGGTAAGCCTGGGGTTAGTGGAAGCGAGGGCGCTTCCGAAAGTGGTAGAAGGAGTGGAAAGACCGAAAAATTGGGACCAGCCGGAAAGCTGATGATAAAACTAAGGAAGAGTTTTGCCCTTCTCAGGAGGGGTTGGGAGTGCTCGGTGGGGATGCCGAGCGCGAGAAAGTTGGGGGGGAAAGTTGGGGGGCAGTTCATGGGGCGTTTTAAGTCCGTAGTGGCTGCCTTCAGCGGAGCCGTCATAGACATGGACGGCGTCCCGAAGAGTGTAGCGAAGGACCTCCTGGGTTACTCTTTGGAGTTTGAGGAACTCTTCGTAGAGATGGTGGCGCAGATCGCTCATCTTCGTGGGCAGTTAGAAGCCACGAAGAGGACAAGGGAGAAAGCACCTCGGAGGACGGCTGGAGCTGCGCTGGCTGGTGCAGCGACAATGTCGGCACCTCAGGCGCCTGCGGCTTCAGGAGCTAACTCGGGGTGTTAGGTCGGATAGGCAGTGTGGTTTTAGGAAAGGACGTAGTGTAGAAGATGTGTGGATGTATGTTCAGAGTGTAGTTAGGGAAAACGTCAGTAAATATGTTCTTGGGATATTTATTGACTTTCAGGGGGCATTTGATTACTTGCGCTGGGATCGTGTGTTACAACGGCTAGAGTAGCCTCGCTGCCCGGAAATTACTCTATGGCGGAGTTATTTTTCGGACAGAAAAGCATCTATGGTAGGTGTGGGCGGAAGTGTGGAGATTGAGGTGGCTCGAGGCTGTCCGGAGGGATCCATCTGTGGTCCCTTCATTTGGAACCTCATGATGGGCTCCCTGCTTCGGCAGTTAGAGCCACTCTGTAAACACTGCGCGTATGCGGGCGACCTTCTCATTTTGGTTGAGGGTCGTTCACGTGAGGAACTGGAGCGAGTGGTGGGACAGCTCCTTACATTTACCCACAATTGGGGGGTAGATGTGGGAGTGGACATATGAACGGACAAAACGGTGACAATGCTGCTTAAGGGCAGATTGTCCCCGAGTCGTCAACCGATTGTACGTTTGAAGGGGGTATTGATTAGGTATGTAACGCCACTTACGGGGCCGCTGTATGGCGCGAATCAGCGTTAACGCCTGGTAGCCAACGTCATTTGATGGCGTGCCAGCGCATTATCCTGCTTGCCTGCATGCCTGTATGCGGTACAGTAAGTACGGATGCATTGCAGGTATTGATGGGTGCACCTCCTCTTGACCTGTTGGTCATAAGCGTGCTGTTGCCTTCAGGTTGAGAAGGAGTCTAGGTATGCCGCTGCCGCAGTATCCTTGGTTATCCGACGGTGATGTAGGAAGGGGGTATCTGGAATGCAAAAGGATGTTAAACGAGAGTATGCTTCGTAGGTGGCAAGACCGTTGGGACAATAGTTCCAAAGGCCGTGCGACATACGAGTACATTCGGGATGTTTCAGTTGTCGGAGAAACTCCTGACTTTGGATTTTCCCTCAGCCTAGGATTCCTCCTTACTTAACATGGGCCTCTTAATGCGTATTTGCATGAGAGGCGCTTGTCTACAAGTGAGGAATGTGTATGTGGGTCGGCAAGAGAGGACTGGGTGCCCGTCCTCTGTGAATGCCCGCTGTACTCAGACAGGAAGTATCTCATTCGATTAATGAGAAAATTTCAATAAATATTATTGAGAACCCACCAGCTAAGCTTGAAGCAGTTTCCTCAGAAACAGATTATCCAGTTACTAATTCAGAAATAGAGTCAGAAGAAGAAGAAGGCGAAATGACACAAACAGTTGTGGAATTTCTCAACACGGCTGCAAAGCTAGTGACTGAATTCGATGGTAAACCAGAAAATCTACGATCATTCTTAGATTCCTTAGAATTAGTTGAAGTGAGCAAGGGTGAGCACGAAACTGTTGCTGTTTCACTCATAAAAACAAAGTTATATATCCTTACATTATAAATTATTTGATTTACGGTATAAGGTCCCCAATAGCTAATTTTTCAGTAATGGAACATTTTTTTTTATCAAAAGTTGATAAACCCAATGCCAATGTAGTAAACGAAGTAGTCGTTAATACTGGCTTAAATTTAATCGAAATTTCTTTAATTATAATCACAGTCATAACCTTATTGATATTAGCTGCTATGCATAATAAAAAAATTGAAGGAAAAGATAATCACGACGCGGACGCTTTGTCTCGCATTACAATCAATGACTTAAAGGAAATAAATGAAAAGAATCAAAATTTATACAAAACTAGCAAACCCGACCCGCTTCGCTGGGCAAAGACACGGTGGGTCCACGTTTTGGCATATATTTCGAGACCCTAGTCATCAATAGGTATGAAAATTACCCCACGTTAAAGCACTTATCGACAGCTTTCATTTGATGCTCATATTGCACATCCACAACCAAAGGTTACCCGGGCCCACGTTTTGACCTATATCTCGAGACCCCAGTCACGGAGCGGCATGAGAAATACTCTGTACTAAAGCATTCACCAACAGCTTCCAATTGATATCCATATTGTACAAACACATTCTAGGGTCCACGTG
>JAYXIM010052029.1:0-15842 GCA_037575425.1 Anastrepha fraterculus | reverse complement strand
TAGGGCGGGTCGATTTAAAAATCGCTTATTGCTCTGTGAAAATCGTATTCTAGGGATCAAAATAAGAAACTTTGCCGAAGGAACCATACCTCTAAAACGAATTCTGATGTCCCCCAATTTGGGTCGAGCGAAAAATCCCACTTTGACCCATATAGAGTTCTCCAATCGAGTCCAAATGTATGACCGACCCCCACTAAATTTGGACGGCCGATCCACCCATGCCAGTGGCACACCCCCTGGAACTCCCCTGGGGGTTCCCCATACAATCATTTCAAAATATCACCATTTTTGGCCTTTACATGAGAAAAAAAACTAAAAAGTTCGACACGGCCTAATATATACTCATATAATTTATATAATACATATATACTCATATAATTAATAAATTCGAATAAAAACCACTTACCTTTGAGTGGCGACACACAACCTTAAAGTTCTCCATTATTTTTAAGGACAAGCCTGACGTGTCAATATTGAATGCGACACCCTGCTCATTATTATCCCTTTAAGACGAGTTATGTTGTACCATTTAATTTTTATTTCCAAATTCCAGATCCTTTGCTCTAACTATTTCGCAGCAATTAACAGAGCAAATTGCAAACAAATATTTGTGAGAAAAATGCAGGTTACAACACTGTAAAACAACCTGTGACCACAACACAAGAGCCTGAGCCCGATGCCGAAGCTCTCTTAATTTGAGAGAGCAGCAGAGAGTAAGTAAATGTAAACTGCATGCGTAAACTTTGGCGCTGAAATTTGTTTTCAAGCAAATGCGAAAACTACTCAATTATATAAGCAATGAGACTAGCATTCGAACGCACAGCTGGCGCTACTAATTATCCCTGTCTATTGTACTTGTGTATATGTATAGTATTTGCAATCACCCAACCACCATTCACCATTTCGCATGGCCATGCATCCACATATTCTTCCTCCTGGCATCACGGCATACATCTTGCGCTTGCAAATGAGCGCTCATAAAGGACATATTAGTGGTAAACGGGGCAATAATAAAAGGCATACAATAGCTAAGGATGCGCACAGTCGTCTCGCGAACGTCCTGGCTGCAACATCAACGCGCAGCAACGAAAGGATTCATTTAAATCGCCAAGCGCGCATTTTTTTGTGTAAATTAATTTTGATCTTCGTAAAGAAATGGCGGGTCCATTTTTATCACCTCTACCGGGAGACCTTTTAACCGAATATATGTTCGGTCGGCGACGTCAGCGTCGTAATCGTACAACGTTTACGCCGCAGCAATTGCAAGAATTGGAAGCACTCTTCCAAAAAACTCACTATCCAGATGTGTTCCTACGTGAGGAAGTGGCTTTGCGGATCAGTTTGAGTGAAGCGCGTGTGCAGGTGAAGCCTTCCATGGTTTATGATAAAAAAAATTATATACTACTTAAATATGTATACAATTTCTCAAACTATTTGCACAAAATGGACCAGATGGTTCAAAATATATATGCGGTATTTGGGAGTACGAATAATTTAAAAGTGAAAAGTGATAAAAAGCATATTTTTCTTTCCATTCGGATGTGTGTAATTTGTTGGACCCGAAAGACCTTATTTATTGTATTATTAAAACCTACTATTTTCATGAAATCTAATACAAGTGGAATCCCTTAATATCCGTATATAGACATATGTATGTGTCTGACCAAAGAGAAAGTTTTGCTATCAGAAAAAAATGTTCTCAATGGATAAAATTACCTTCATATTAGAACACCACGCGACAAAAATTTTCTTCTTTATTAATCAGAGAAAATTGCATATGCTTGTGAAACTATATTTTATTTAGTAATGCTACACACTCAGATTCTCATTTTCTCATCATAGGACTTTAGGGTTTAAAAGGGGAAAACGTAAATAGAGATCTCCATTGCGTATACTTTATATCTTATGAGGAGAGTTCAACTATTTTTTATAAAGTTTTATAAAATAGCAAGAAGAACGAAGTTGCGGTATGTATTACATACATTTTCTAGCGTAATTTTTTCAAAATCATTTCTTAGGAAATTTCAGTAATATTTAAGGAGACATTTTCAAAGGACATTATTGTACTATTTTGCCCTGGCGAACAATAAATAATTTTTTTTTTTAATAGCTCGATATATCACATTCATTTTTTTTAAATTTAGTCCGCTGAAACTTTAAAGTTCCATAAAAAATTTAACTGGTAAAGAAAAAAAACTAATATACTGAGTATGCAGCATTACTAAATAAAATCTATAGACTCTCAAGCATATGCAATTTTTTCTATATAAATTTTACTTTCACATGGCTATTATAGTATATAACATATAATATAAGGTGGCAAAAAATCAATCATCCAATTTTGTGTTTTAATAATTTTTGTTTACTAAATTAAAATTTGAGTAATTGCCATCTTGAATTTGACCTTTAAGCGCACCATTGTTTGCTTCTTTGTTTACTACAGCTGCATATTACACGCCGCCATTTGCAAATATTATAAGTTGATTAATTTTGCGCCACCTTATATAATACAAGAAAGCTTAAACAAAAACCATTTTAATTTTTTTTATTCTGTTGAAGTCAAAAAACTTCTTCTATCAGTACACGAAAGCAGTGAGTGTCACTGAAAATGAATGATAATTCAATGCACATAGTTCATATCCCCATATAAGCTATATAAATCAAAGTTGTTTTATTTAGTTTTATTTTTTGTTTTTTGTGAACTACCACTTTTTGGAATTTTTTTCATACCCGGTGTTTTGTAGTTCATTACCTTTTAATATACTACAAAGTAAGATTGAGCAATGTTCCACACTGGAGCTCTAGGAAAGAAGATTCGTCTTCTTCGATTTTAGCTGAGCTTAAAAAAGCGCGCCAGTCGTTTCTTTTTCGTGCTAACTGGCTCGAGTTGAACACATCAATTTAAGCAAAGCTGATCTTTCCAACGCAAAGGAGGTATTGCTGTTTCTCTGCTTGGTTCCACGAGTAGAATTCCACGCAAGAGGGGAAAGTCTCTGATTGCCATTCACTTGGGAGAGGTCAGAACGATTCTTCTTCAATATGTGGTCAAATTAGCTTGTGAAAAATATTAAATAAAACAGGCTATTTCATCCCGAGCTCAAACAGTCTTGGCGGTCAGATTCTTACTGTATTTTAAATCGTTATAATCGTTAATCGGTATAGTACAAGATATGAGTTTAGCTTTTGACTGTTTTGAGCTTTTCTTTCCCATTAATTAACTGATATTTCTAAGTAAACATAAAAGTACTAATTTGTTTTGCGGAGGACGGTCCCGGACATAGACGACGCTGTTTTTAAAGGATATAATAACTGAATTGGGCGCTTGAAAATCTTTTGATCGTGCAGCCGGATATCGCAAGCCCTAACGCGACCATCTCTTCCTTGATATGTTTGCTGTACAACCGCTAGCTTCCACGGCAGTCGAAGTTTATTGCCATCGTGTTGTAGGACAACGTCGCCGACCTTAATGCTACGGGTTGGACCGCCTCTATTGTGGTGTATGGTACGGAGCACGCTTAAATATTCTGTAAACCATCTCTTCGTATACCGCTTTATTATAGCTCGCCGCTGTTGCCACGACTTTGCCGAGGAAGAGCTATCGCTTTTGTAATCTGTTTGAATTAAAGGAGGTTTAAAGTTAGTTAAAAAATGTGCTGGAGTCAAAAGCTCCAAATCGTTGTGATCGCTGCTTCTATAAGTCAATGGTCTTGCATTGACCACACTTTTCACTTGAGTTAGTAGCGTTGTCAATTCGTCTTCGTTCAAATTCAGATAGTCTTTAACAATCTTCCAGTTTATGCTATTATACGCTACTAACCACTGAACCTCGCCATTATTCAAAAGATCGTTTAGTTTTCTTAACTCGAAATCCGCTCGTTTAAATGTTTTGGCATTATCAGACATTATTATTGCAGGGGCACTACGTCTCCCTATAAATCGCGGCCGCCGTAGCCGAATGGATTGGTGCGTGACTACCATTCGGAATTTACAGAGAGAACGTAGGTTCGAATATCGGTGAAAGACCAAAATTAAGAAAAAGTTTTTTCTAATAGCGGTCGCCCCTCGGCAGGCAATGGCAAACCTCCGAGTGTATTTCTACCATGAAAAAGCTCCTCAATAAAGTCAGCTTGAAACTGTAGGTCCCCCCATTTGTAGAACAACATCAAGACGCACACCACAAATAGGAGGAGGTGCTCGGTCAAACACCCAAAAAGGGTGTACGCGCCAATTATATATTATATATATAAATAGCTCAGAACTTGGATACTTTTATGCAATTTTTTAACAACTTTTATATTCATTTTCTTAGAATATGAGCTTTATTTTTATAATAAACCAGCTCTAACCCGCGGCCCCGCTCGCATAGGAGTAGTTTTGAGGGATTTAGGATATGTATATAAAAGAATTACAAACAATAATTTCATAGAAAATAATTTTTTATTAATAACAATAATATTACAGTAGCCGGCATCCATTGCTATGCCTCGTTGAATAAAATCAAAACAACCAATCAGAAAAATATCAAGCGAAATTATTTTTATTAATTTTCAACCTCAAACCGTTTTTGAACTTTGCATTTTGGGTCATAGTTGAACAGCTTATGCGCATTATGAAGTCTAGAGTGTGCTATAAATAGTGGGAAATAGAAAAAACTAAGATTTTTTAGATTAAATTTAAGCAAATATGCGATTATTAGTGACGAATGAGAGTGATGGCGCCGCCTGGGGGCTGTGGGAAGGTAGTTCCATCATAAAAACATGCCTATAACCTTCATTTGGTGAAAATATGAATGTATAAAAATTTTTAAGTCATTTGGTGCTGTCGTTTCGTAGTGATGCGCGGACAACGTACAGACATCCACCTTTATAGTATAGATTTGAAATCTCTGCTTCATCGTGACGAATAATTGAATGGGTTTTTACTGATTTAACGGGCTGTAAATTTATAGGCAATAAATAAAAGAAAGAAAAAAACACAGAAAAGAAAAAAGACAGGCAATGGAGTGCGTAAAGGTTAAAATATAGACCTCCATCACTGAAAATATTTTTTTTTATTTAGTAAAAGAGTTTTACGAAAACAAAATTAATGAATAATTTGCCCCACCTTGTATAAAAACAAATTAGTCTTATGAAAACAATTAATTATATAATTAACAACCGTTTCTTGGCTTTGGCCGAACAAAACAAACTTCCCCAATTGCCTTCCGCAGTTACTCACGCATTTGAGATGGTCAATATCCGAAGCACTTTGGAATTTTTCATCGCATTTGTGGAAAAGTTGAAGTTTGCACATTTACACAGCAGCTTACTCCCAGACAGAACTCTGCTTGCAAACGCTTTTAATAACGCGTAAACGCTGCAGATCTGCTAAGCAATATAAATATATTAAACCGAGTACGTCGGAATGGCTCAGAATTTACTATCCCACATCAGCTCGTTCCTAAACGTTTGGTGCCTATCCAGAGGATACTCGTCTGAGATCGCTCGGAAGTTGCTGTTTGAATCGCGTGCAAATTAGTCGTTACAAGGGTGAATGGTTATCAAAAACTTTGCCCGCTTACATAGACTTTTACTTTAAAATGTCGTATTTCCACCACATATTTACTTACATATATGCAAATATGTATATATAAGATTTTTGTTTATAAGACACTTCCATACATCCAATTCCAGTGAAAAAAGCTGGGAATGCTGAGGTCGAGATATTTGAAATACTTGCCCTTATGGCCCGATTTTGGTTCATGTACACGAAAGTAAATTCATTTGGTATTTGAAAATTCAAGATTCCAATTTTTCTCAAATTTTGATACAAAAGCGAGCACATCGACATTATAAAATGACTTTTGGCGGAGGATGAACCGTAAAGCCCAGACACTTGGCCTTACACGTAAGGCGGCAAATGTAGGCATCATCACGGGAATTTCCATTTCGTTTCATTATCAAGTCTATGGTTGCAAAACCTTATAGAATAGAGGTGCAAAATTACTTAAATATAATATAATATTTTAAGATAGAACTTAGAAATAATTTGATTCCAGCTCATATAAAAATAGAGATCTAGGAAAGGCGAAATCAAGATCGAGACTATTAAAGACTCCATTAATTTCAGTAAGAGACCTACATAGGTGCATAATGGGTGAATAATTTGGTTTAAAAATTTTAACATGCAACGGAAAATGAAAACGCTAAACCCTTTGGGGAATATTGAAGCTTATCTATAGGGTGGGTAAAATTTGCTTTTTGAATCGGCTATAAAAAAAAAATAATTAATATTTTTTCAAACTTTTTATTTTATTTTGAAGATTGAACATTGTCATTTATGAATGAAAAATAATATCGTTCAAATGATTGCCACGACTGGCTTTACAGTAGGCCATTTGATCAACCCAGTTTTTAAGCACATTTTCGATTGTTTGGGCTCCATTCCATGAATGACAACTTCGATTTCGTGTTTTAAAGCATCAATCGCCTCTGGATGGTTCGCATAGCATTTGTCCTTAACGGTTCCCCACAAAAAATAGTCCAACGGCCTTAAATCACAACTCCGAGGCGGCCAATTGATATCGGAATTCAAAAACGGTAGCCAAAAGTTCGAGTGTAACTTTGGCAGTGTGACAAGTTGCACCGTCCTGTTGGAACCAAATGTCGTCCCTGGTATCCTCTTCAATTTTTGGAAGCAAAAACTCGTTGAGCATGTCACGGTAACGCTCGCCATTTACTGTAACCGCGGAAGAAGAAGAAGACTCACCACTTTGAAAATAGGTTTTCAATATTTCCCAATTTTGTTCAAGCGTATAGTGTCCCATTTCGTAAATGTCAAACCTTTAAGTAAATTATGAACACATTTGACATGTCATTTGTGTTACCATTCTCAAAAAAATAGGTGGTTCCGGACGATATACGAGTATAAACTTATATGTATATGTATGTACAAGTATAATTGGCGCTAACACCCTTTTGGGTGTTTGGCCGAACTCCTCCTCTTATTCTTGGCGTGCGTCTTAATGTTTTTCCACGAATACATAAACATCAGTCAATGTATTATACATCGTACTCAAAGTGCTTTTAAATCTACTAACATTTAGCGGGCCGTATACGATGTGCCTGACTCATTAAAATGAAGAGATTGCAGAGCAAACCGAACAAAGCTGCGTTGAACTCTTTCGATTCTTTGTATCGAAATCAAACAGTATAATTTTGATTCCCAATTACTGAGGCATATTGCATCTTTGACCTCAGTAGAGAATTATAAAGCGGATTGGAATAGGCCTTGGAAATAACGAAGCTGATGTGATTAACAAAGGACAACCCTGAGTCAAAAACAGCACCTAGATTCGAAAATGTATTAATTGAGGAAAGACGTGCATTAGAAATGATATAAGTAGAGGCAGTCGGATTAAGGACTTTAGCGGAGGTCGTAGGGATTCATTTACGATATTATGTGAATTTTTTTCAACAAGAGTTTTCCCACTTCTAACCAAGAAGAAATTACACTGTGCTCCGAGGGCTTGGTAAGGACAGGATTGCGCGTGGCGCTGCCATTGAAAATCTACAAATTTTGGCTCACAATAAACGAACTCCTATCTTTGTATATATTGTTTACCTCTAAATAAATTTTAATCAAAATGCTGATTTAAAATACACTGATGTAGTTAAAGGGGGAAATTTCAAATGTGTAATCAGTCTGTATTTAAAAACAACAATAACTGATTTACTAAACATATGATTGGCAACTTTGATATTGATGAAGTTTAATTAAAATGTTTCACTTTATTAAAAACGCACTTTAGCGCAAAGCGTCTGAATTCATGTAGTTTAGGCTTGTACGAATAATCAGAAAACGATTGAATTATGTTAAACAAAATAATATTTTATGGTCATACAACTTTTTCCAGATAAAACTCATAATACAGAAATATGTATGACTATAATCCTCTGATATCCTCTAAAAATCCTTTAACTTAAATTTTCTTGTGGACTGTTAAAAGTTTTAATTTATTATTTTATAAAAAATTCCCCTAAAATACATTTTACTATGTGCAAAAACTACACTCTATACCCCTGGGCAAATGCGTTTGATTATTTTAATTCATAAAATTTTGAGAATGGGCAGACATTTGACTGAAGTAGTCTTATCATAATGAGTCTCGAAGTGTAAGTAGGCCCCTCTACACCATTAAGAAGAGCGGCAATCACCGTAACATAATGTTCCAAAATTATTTCCCAACCCAAGCAATGTCATTTTTTTTTCCTCCATATTACAAAAATTGTTATAAAAAATAAAAACTTAGACAGATTAAAATTTTTTCACGTTTGACGAAGGCGAATCTATTAAAGGTGGTATCAGTAGACCAGCTGATTTGTTCTTTTCTTTGGCCATGTACGTTAAGATGTCAGAACAAAATGGAATTACAAAAAGCCGTTCCATTCACACCACATCTTCGTATGCTTCTAGTTCCAACTGCACATCGGCTGTGCAACACCCAACAAAAGATGTACGCGGCACTTATAAAAATATATACACTTACGTACAAAATAATAGAACCGCGATGTGAGACTACGCGGCTAAGTGAGACCATTCACAAAAAGCAAGAGTTTCGGAAAAATAATTCCTTGATTCTGCATTACGGCAAATAATCTTCGTTTAAACCAAAAATTATGAATTTTTTTCTAAAGAATCCAAAACCGTAAGCACTTTTTAAATCTAGTTTATCGTTTTTTAACTTTTAATCTGCTCTTTTAGTTTTTGTGCGTTGAGACATTTATTTTTACTTTTTTATTGTAAGAAAGTGTGTGTTCTTTTGTGCCACTACTGGAATCAAGGATTTTTTGCTTATATATATACATACAGGGTGCGGTATGTAAACGCTGAATGACTTTGTCATTTACCAACCGACATACAAGTTTTCGATACGTCAATTCAGTACAATTTCAACCGTGCATCGCTTTACACTGAAACAACGCGCTGAAATAGTGACGCTATATATCGAAAATAATCGTTCTATTGTTCTAAAAAGTATCGCGGCAAACAGGCACCGTCTGACAATACTATTCATCGTTTGGTGTCGAATTTTTTTGAGCACGAGACAGTACGAGATCGTCAACATGCCGTTCATCAACGACCAAAACGTTCCAATGAACTTATTGAAGCAGTGAGGGAGTGCGTTGCCCTGGAGTCAACAGTGTCGTATCGTCGTCCCGCTCAGCACTTTGGCGTCAGTGTAACCACAATGCGGCGCATTTTAAAAGATGATTTAAATTTGTTTCCATATAAAGTGCAATTGACACAAAGAATATTGCCGACAGGCCATTCACGTTGCTTGGAATACGGCCAAACAGTCGCTCAAATGGTTGACACTGAACCCAATTTTTGGAAGCAAATTTTAATGACTGACGAGGCACATTTTAACCTCCCTGGCAGCGTGAATAAACAAAATTGCCACATTTGGGGGACTGAGAATCCACACGAGATCCATGAAACGCCATTGCATGACTTGAAAGTAAACGTTTGGGCCAGCATTCGCTCCAAAACCATCATTGGGCCATATTTTTACCGAGAAACCGATATCGATGGATTTTGGCTTATTATGTCTGCCCGCAAATGCGTGAAAAAGGTTTAGACGGTTACTGGTTTCAACAAGACGGTGCGCCATACTGCGAAAATTCCCAGGAAAGTCAAAAAGAGGCGACATCGACTGGCCCCCCAGATCACCTGACTTAACCCGCCCGGACATTTTTTTTGTGGGGTCATCTGGAGTCATCTGGACTATTGACCAGCTTAAGGCAAACATTCGTGCCGAAGTCAACGCTATAAAACCCGAAAAGCTTGACAAGGTGATGACAAACGCAGAAAAAAGATCGCAGTTTGTGACTGCTAATAAAGGTGGCCACTTGATTGATATTGTATTCAAAAAATAGTTTTAAAATAAAAAAAAAATAAATAATTGGCGCTTACACTTCTGTTAGGTGTTTCGCCGAGCTCCTCCTCCTATTTGTGGTGTGCGTCTAGATGTTGTTCCACAAATGGAGGGACCTACAGTTTCAAGCCGACTCCGAACGGCAGATATTTTTATGAGGAGCTTTTTCATGGCAGAAATACACTCGGAGGTTTGCCATTGCCTGCCGAGGGGCGACCGCTATTAGAAAAATGTTTTTATTAATTTTGCTTTCACCGAGATTCGAACCAACGACCTCTCTGTGAATTCCGAATGGTAATCACGCACCAACCCATTCGGCTACGGCGGCCGTTTTATAATTAGTTGTAATAAATTGTCAAAAACCAAACCAAATAAAAATACCTCACTTATACAAATCTGTTTTTTTTTTTTTTCAAAACTATTCAATGTTTTCATACCAAAAAAGATGGCGCACCCTGTAAGCTAACAATGCCTATCTCATCGGAGAGAATTTCTGGTAAAAAGACATATTATTTCGTTGCAATATTACCCGTATCCATCTGATATGGCACCCTGCGATTATTTTTTATTCTCGAAACTACATTTAAAGTTGAAAAGAAAGCATCGTGTATCGATAAAAAAGGACGTTTCTAGATAGCCCGTTTGAGAATTTGGAAAACTATGTATCGAAGCAGAAGGCAAGCATATTTATAAGTGTCACAAAATATGCACTGTGTGTTTATATTTATAAATAGTGCGGTTTTTTTTAGAACAGAGACTGTATGGAAACCATTCATATATTAAGCTAAAAAAAGCTCTTAATAATTACTAGCTATTATGTTAACTGAAACTTTAATTTTTAATATTTAGGTCTGGTTCCAGAACCGTAGAGCTAAATGGCGGAAGCAGGCACGTTTACAATTGCTGCAAGATGCCTGGCGCATGCGTTGTTTAAGCCTGGGAACGCCTACAGTTATAGCGGCAGGTACCAAGGATATTTAACTCTTAAAAACTGTTATTTCTAAATTCCCTTTACAATTCATTCCATCCAGGAGATCGGGTGCCTAGAATACCCGGTACAGCTGCTTTAAATGGCGCCTCACCCACTGAACTAACACCCGAAAATCTTACCAGTGGTGCACAACCGAAGGACGGGCACATACATTCACCCGAATCGATGATCGTGACTAACGGACAGTCCATGCCAAGCGATTTTACAATGATGCATCCAGCATTTCAACTACATCAGCAGCAACAACACTCACAAAAATTAGATGCTGAATCAGTGGATAAATCTAAAACTGACTCTATAAACGGCAGACACCCAAATGGATGTGAGAAGACTTATACTGAACTAAAATTATACAAAGAACATCATGGGCATGGACTAGGTGGCGCTTTGCAATCGCATATGAACATAAATGGACTGGCGACGGATCCAAGTGTAATGGCCAATGCTTTGGCTCATGGTTCGGATGAGGGCTCTGATGATTCCGATTCTGAAGAAATCGATTTAACATCAGGTTCTTGCATAGATTTCTCAAGTAATAAACAGCATTTGCAACAGCAATCACAACAACAACAACCGAACGGTACAACAGCAGCAACCAATGGAGTGCATTAATATATAATATAATTTGAATTTGATTATAAATTAAACTAAAAATAATGAGTATTTACTTGCACAGCATTTTCATATGTATGTATTGTACATAAATCCAAAAATGTAATATTGAAAGTGCATTCTTATTTACTCTTAAATTGTGTGTAAAAAATAAATATAATATTATATAAAGTGCAAAAAGGTGAGTCTGAATATGTTTTAGAAGCAAATTTTTTGTTTGATTCAATCAAAGAAATCCCAAAAGTAAAAATTGTATTATTATCAAAAATACATATATATAAAGTGTATGTCTAACGAACTACGAACGGGAAGAGTATCTTATAAAATGTATCATTATGTATAAATAGACCCTTGAAGACCGAAACTAACAGATTTGATGCTATAAAGGCGCATAATGTGCACTTCTAAGCACATAAACTAGGAGTGTCAACCCATTGCCACAAGCTAAGATTAATGAAAAATAATTTTATGGGCCTTTACATCAAAAACAATAATAAAGACTACTAAACTTTTGTTTTTCAAAAGCCATCTTTGCTTACAAATTTTTGTGTTGTCCAAAAAAATTACCATATTAACATTTTTTGTTGTTAAATTTTCAATTTTATCGTTTCTGACAATAGACTGTAAGTTCCGAACTGGCGCAAAAGGCAAAAGTGCAAAGAATCCCAGACTCCGATATGTAATGGAAAGAATTAATAGACAGAACGGAATTAAGTTCGTATGAATACTAGGACAATTGGGAACAGCAGAAAATCAGCTAGCTGAAAAATCTGCTAAACACTTGTAATAGAGACTCCTTGCTTAACACCTATGTATCATGACGAATTCCCATGGATCATATCTCAGAACATTAAGAGACAGTTTGTAGGAATCGTCAACCTGTTTTTTACGGGCCGACAACTTCAGATGCAATTGACCAAACTACCAGATGGGATTGACCAAAATCTCACGCGAAAAATTTATCAAAATGCACAGAATACGAGGTTCCGTAAAAAATTAATTTCTTTGTTTATGAAAAGTTCAATCATAAGCTTACATAAGCGAAAATATCTCCAGCACAGAACGAACGTCTCTCTTACATCTAAATGTCACTTTATATATAGTATATGTATATATGTTTATATGGATAATATATATATATGAACATTAATGCCGTTATATACATATATTATATTATATATTACCCTTTTTTGGAGGTTTGGCCGAGCTCCTCCTCCTATTTGTGGTGTGCGGCTTGATGTTGTTCTACAAATGGAGTGACCTACAGTTTCAAGCCGACTCCGAACGGCAAATATTTTTATGAGGAGCTTTTTAATGGTAGAAATACACTCGGAGGTTTGCCATTGCATGCCGAGGGGCGACCGCTAATAGAAAAATGTTTTTATTAATTTTGGTTTCACCGAGATTGGAACCAACGTTCTCTCTGTGAATTCCGAGTGGTAATCACGCCCATTCGGCTACGGCGGCCAGAATATGAGTGCATATATGATAATCTTGCTATGACTCTTCTTTTTCTTCTTCTTCTTTTCATAGCTTCATAATCGGTGGTCATCATACTATAGCTTCATTAACAAATTTTCTCCATGGCTCCAACTGCGAACGTTAATTTCCTTATGTAGAGCATACACGCTCCAACCGTTGTATCAACACGCTGCACAATGAGTTATTATTCTCATTTTCGTAAACATTTCGTGCAGGAATCAAGTGAAATTTGTTCAATAAAAATAATTGATAACATTTCTTATTATTTATTATTATTATTAATTTTTTAATTACTATTTTATTTCTATTTCATTTTTACAATAATTTATTAATTTTCTGTGAAAATAACTAAAAAACAAAAATGTAAACAAAGTTGGTTGTACAAACTCATTGTGGCTCAAAAGCACCAAGGTTGCGAATTTCAAAATCGGTTTTATGACAAAAAAAATTGCAAGCTATTGTATAATGATGACTATTAGTTTATACTGTTGCTTAATTTGTGTATTTTTACACCTTTACAGGGCAGCGCACAGAATTCTTTATTTTTTTAGTAATATTGCTTAGTAGTAAATATCTTGCAGAAAACCATCAATTCGGGAACGTTTTCCTAAGTTTCATAAAATCCGCAAAAACCAAACAAAGCGCATAATTTGAGCGTTGTTTAAAAACAAGGGTATGTATCTAAATATATAATATTGAATACCTCCATTAACGCGTATTTTATTAAAATATTGTAATGTTCCCGAAAATGATCAACCGTTCCCGGAATTTCAAAAATGTTCTCGAAATGATGATATTGATATAATTAGGTAGAAATAAGGAAATATTTAACTTATAAACAACCTCTTAAATAACTAAGTTATTTATTTATTAATTTTTTTACAAAACTTATTATTTTTCAAAAACATCAATATCATTATCAAAATAATAACATTCTTAACTTTTTTCTTTTTTTAGCGTCGGTGTTGAAATAATACTGATTATTTGCTCAAAATCAATATATGATATATCCTTAGATTCCAGCTTAAATTTTCTAATATTGTTACGCACAGATCTCAAAAAGGTTACTCAGATTTCTTCATCATCGTCATCGACACATGTCTGGCAGGTAGCAACATATCTGAAGCAAATATTTGGCTTCTCAGTAGGAACTTTAACAAGAAAGAATGTCGCAGGGGATACGAGATTTGGATGTATATTTTCTTTGCAATAAGACGTATTTGCTTAACATCAATCTGTTTAACTTTAATCTGCTGGTGACGAGATATTGTCTTTAAATCTTCATGGTCCGAGGAAGATGACCAGTATTCAGATTTATAAATGCTTACTCTATTTTTAAATCTCAAATCGTTATCTGTGATCATGGGCTCTTCGTCAACAGGAGATTGAATTTCAGGCATAAAAACTTCCTCAGGTTCAACTGCACTCATATTACAAAGGCTAGAAAGCTTCGATAGTTTTAGCTCTTTATGAAAATGTTCGTATCGATATAATTGTATTACAACGTCTAGTCCTTTTTGCCAGTACACTTTTGTGATGTCCATTATACCTGGAATAGCATCCAGAGACTTTGGGGCGCGGTTTTTCTCCTCAATCACGTTGTCTTCTGGGATTACTTTTACTTCGATAGCAGCACTTTTGAACAAATCGGCGAATTCTGAGGCTGTTCTAACATCATTATCCATTAAGACATGTCTGTTGTTAGCTGTTCTTTTTAGGTATCCTCCTACACCATCCATTGGACCTTTACCATGACCAGCCTCGCCTTTTTTTCTATAATATTCTCTGTCCTTAGCCCGTTTAATTTCTTTCTTCTCTTCAGTCATCTCATCCAAAAACTTTCTTCTTCTAGCATTCGTCTTTTATCTTTGGCGCAAATAAGCTGCATTATCCTTTTTAAGCTTTTTTTGAGATTTTGTTTTTTATTTTTTTCTTTATCAGGAGTTTCCATTATGCTGTAATTATAAAGAAACAAAGTTTTAAAATAAATTTATTGAAAAATTGGAAATGATTCGCCCTTAGAAATAATAATCATCATTCCGAGAACGCAACAGTCATTTCGGGAACGTGTCATCATGTCCGGGAACGTTTCCGAAATGACCGTTCACGAAATGACGATTTCAAATAAGCGCGCGCTTTGATTAGACGGCGGCCATCTTAAATGCGATCTGGGGTTGCCAATAGGAAAATATGTGAGTTTACTTTGTTATTTCGTGTCGTAAAAAAGAATTTCATCAATAAATAAATGTAATAATTTCGTTCACGAATTGACGGACTATTGATGTACGCTCTACGAATAATGAATTGAAAGGTACTTACCATTTAGATTTATTTTATTTGACGATAAATACTCCAACAGCACGCTTTGTTATTGCTTTCTTCCTCGACTGACGTTAGACACCGAATGGCTGCATTCACTTAAAATTATTTTTGATCTATTATCGATACGTTCACTGAAATGACTTGTGCGGTATCGGACAAACTATATTGGACATTTTTATAGTTAAAAATAAATAATCTTTTAGTATCCTTTCTAAAACTAAATTTTGTATAAAAAATACGGTGTATTAAGGAATGAAATGGGTAACTTACCTCAATTTTTTATATTAAATTTTGGACTTGGTGCTGAAGATTGTACGTTAGGACGCGTTCCCGGAATGATTATCAATGCATGTATATTGATTTTATTTAAAATTTGCCTTATTAATTAGTTATATTGTTTGATGTACACACAAAACAGGTTAGTTGAAGTAGTTTATTAATTTTTTTTCTCTAATAAGTCAAGATTTAAGACATTAAATTGCTAGCAAAGCCAATTCTGCTCCTTGGTGATTTTGAGCC
>JAYXIM010052028.1:0-15887 GCA_037575425.1 Anastrepha fraterculus | reverse complement strand
GAAAGAATAAAAATAATAAAAAAGTGCGTGTAGCGTAGTACACATAACACAAGTGAAACTTTCAAGGCAGACAAAGAGGGAGAGACCCGAGAGAGAGAGAGAGAAAGAATAGATGTCTAAATAAATTCACAACATTTGTAGAGAATACAAATAGACGAAATTTACAAAAAACGGAGAAGGGTCGACCGGTGTAGGTAAACGCCGGGCACAAACCGTGGCAACAAAGCGCACTACTCCGAGCGTTTATCACCCGCACAAGCGCAGCGATTCCAGGACCGCAGCAGCGGCACAAATTACCGCAAGGCAATACCAATAAATCCGACGCCGGAATGGATAGCACTTTATAGTACGCACAAGCACTAGCCAGGAAACGGAAATAAGCACCAAAAAATAGGCAGCAAAAAAAAGCAAAAAAAAATGTGGCCCAAAAAACGCCCCAAACAGTAGGCACCAACAAAATATAACGGCGAAAAGTAGGCACCAAAAATATATTTCCTACAAGTTTGCACCAACAAACAAGCGCCAAAAAGTAGGCAGTGTTATTTCTCACTAGAAATTAGCAACCACAAGAAAAAACTCTGAAAAAATAGCCTAAAGTGTATCTAAAAAATATACATATGTACATACATGTATATGAGGTATAGCTCTCTCTCTCCTTTTCCTCTACGTTATATCTTTTGTCTCGCTCGCGGAACGAAAATTCCCAAAACGTTGCATGGCCTTGAAATTGTACTCTCCATTCTCGCTCTTCCATCGACGCCTAAGAAGTTTCACTTCAAAATTTTTCAAAACAATTTTTTCATTATCTGGATATATATAATATTTTATCTCAATTTTTTTATTTATAAAATCAATAAAATCAAAATAATGAAAAAAAAATGTTTGAAATATTTGTTTTTATTAATTTTTGAAAAAAACAAAATTTTTAAACATGATTAGTTTTTACATTAAGCTTTTTTTTATTTTTATTTTATTTGATTATTTAATTTTTTTTTTAATTTTTTGTATTTTATTTTTTATTATAAGTACACAATCAAATCAATAAAATCAAAATAATGAAAAATTAAAAAATTGTTTTTTTTTTAATTTTGGAAAACAAAATCTTTTTAAGAAGATTTATTTTTACATTAATAATTTTTTTATTTAATTTTTTTTTAACTTTTTTTTTTAATTGTTTTTTTAATTTTTTGCTGCTGTTCACAGAAATAATCGAAATTGACCATCGCCCAGGAGCTAAAGATCCACCATAAAACAGTGCAAAAATTTTATATAACTAGCGCGTACGCCCGTTTGCCATTGCCTGCCCTGGGGCGGCCACTATAAGAAAACACCTTTTTTATCATTTGGCGTTTAATATCTGGGGCATTAAATCCGCGTACTACCGACTACGGTAGCCAAATGTAGATTATATGGATCAGTTATTTCAGTTCTTTGGGTATAAAATGGTTAACATTAAAAGCCATCGTTTTACAACTTCACAATTCATCAGGGACTATGAAATTGTCGAGATAGTAGACTTCAAGTGCTGAATCGATGCCGAAAAAGGTCAACGTCGTTCGATCGGACGACAGTTGTTTGGGATACGCTCGGCATCACCCACATCAATTATCTTGAACAGGTCTATCGACGCATTTGGCGCATATTACACAGATATAGTATATTGGATTGATATGACCCAAATTAAAAAAGAAAACTAGATATACCTGTTTCAGTAGATTCCGCAATCGTTTTGGAAAAAATGGCCGAATTAAGCTACGAGCTGCTCCCTAATTCGACTTTTTCTTTAAATTTTGTCCTCGGCGATTATTTCCTAGTCTCACCAAACAAGCGCCTATTTTGGCGAAATTGAGGGATCGAGTTATTTGGAGGGCATCAAGATACAAAGCATTAAGCTGAAATGAGACTTTGTTGAACATGTAAGGAAGTGTTAAAATCGGCCCGAACCGAACTTCATACATTCGCGCACATTGAAATAAAATTTTATTTGGACTGGCTGTTAATCTTTGGAATCAAGAGAAGAGTTATAGTTAGTAACTTGAGACGAACGGACGGAAATTTAGTCTACGTTTGCAGGGGTAGTCCACATGATCTGCACTTTAACTGTATTCCAGCTACTGGGGCAAAAAGTGCAGAGGCGAGCTGGTAACGGTGTGGGTATTTCAGGAATCAACCGTGTCCGATGAGTATGTGAGTTAGGTAGTAGTCGATATCGCCATGTTTTCTACTCATCAATGGAGTGCGCTGCATCTGAGGGTACACACTAGGCCAGGTCGATTTGTGTGGAGGTAAAAAAATCGCCCATTGCTCTGTGAAAATCATATTCTAGGGATCAAAATAAGAGACTTTGCCGAAGGAACCATACCTCTAAAACGAATTCTGATGTCCCCCAATTTGGATCGAACTTTTTAGTTTCTTTTCTCATGTAAAGGCCAAAAATGGTGATATTTTGAAATTATTGTATGGGGAACCCCCAGGGGAATTCCAGGGGGTGTGCCACTGGTATGGGTGGATCGGCCGTCCAAAGTTAGTGGGGGTCGGTTATACCTTTGGATTCGATTGGAGCACTCTAAATGGGTCAAAGTGGGATTTTTCGTTCGACCCAAATTGGGGGACATCAGAATTCGTTTTAGAGGTATGGTTCCTTCGGACTCCACACAAACAGCGATAACTTTTACAATTATCACTTTTTTTTTAATTTTGCTAAAGTCAAGTCCAAACATGATTTATTAAAGCTATGTTTTTTTTTTGAAAATAAAGCAATAGACTAGCGAACAAAAATTATTGAAAATCATAATTTTTCCAGGCCTCTGACTACGTCTAACCCTTTAAAGAGCACTTTAACATAACTTGTTTGAAAAAAAAATCTATTTGCAAAACTGAGAAAAGATCAATCATATCTAGCATCTGAATTCATCTCAACTAGATCAACTCTCCGTCATAAATTCCCTTCATATATAACTTCAAATATAACTCCAACTTCCAATGTCAAAATCTGCACTCTTTATTGATTGAAACGCATTTAGCCTTCGGCAGCAACCTTCATACTTTGCGTTACGCAAGCAATCCACCACAGTTTTCATGTCATGTATTATATCCTTGTTTTCCATTAAGATTTACTTAATTTTATTTTACACAAATTTTTTGCAATTCATAACCCTTATCTCAGCTCGGTCACTTCATAAGTTCCTTATTTCCTTACGCTACCCCCCGCCCACCCACTTTGCAATGTATAGCACAAACTTCTTTGATTCGACGCGGCATTCGTGTACATGAATATAAATTCTTAAAAACGCGCATTTTCAAACTTTTCTCCAAATTTACGACCGTCTCTTGTATAATTTTTCTCTTTCACACTTGCCGTTGCCACACTTTTTACTGTGCGTCTGTCTTGCCAAGTACGAGTACAAGTAGGTACTTTAGCAAACAACAACAAAGTTGGCAACAACAAAAAAATCTTTGCAATTTTATATTCACACTACGATTTTTATCACCGCTCCTGAGTGCAAGTAATTTTTACACGAACTTCTTTCTTCACGAACTCTGTTACGCTTCTTCCGGTCTTTGTTTTACAGCCGCAAAACGTCAAAATGCAACATGCAAGCGACAACGACAACAACGTGCAACCTCCATTCATGCACCGCCCTCCTGCCGCACACAGCTAAGTGCTGATGACGCGCCACATTTTGTCATTTTGTACATCGTCATTCACGCCCCACACCAGCTGCAGCTGGTTGTGCTCATCCGCTGGCTGGTTTCCACTACTACGCGCTACGCATAGTTCCTCTGGCACTGCCCTAACACAAAGCGCTGCTCCGCCGAATAGCAATGCCACAAAAGTGGTAGTAGCCAAATCAAGGAGGCACTGCATTTTATCCTGCCGCAAGTACTCGGTACGTTGTAATGACAATGACATTCAGTGCCGTCAATGCCGTGGCCACAAGGATGGTAATAAGGTGGCCGGCCGCTCTTCGTGGTATCGTTACGTTGCTTAACGCTCTGCAAGTTAACAGCGCTTGTGTGTGTGTGTGTGATTTTTATTTCTATTTTATCCTTATTTTTATTTTTATCTTCATTTTCATTTTTTTATTTTTATCTTCAGTCTCATTTTTGTTTTTCTCCTGCTTGTGTTTTTTTTGTATTAAACTTAATTCTTCTTTCTTGGCAATAGAATGAGAAAAGTTTAAAAAGTGAAATGGTTTCTGTTGCATTTGTGGCGAATGTAACGGAATGAAAGTGTTGCACTCAACAATGCTTGGTAGCATCGTAAAAATGTTGATGTTGCTATTGCAAATATTTGCAGCATTTGCCAACAAGGGAGTTAGTGTGTATGCATGTATGCATGTATGTATGTATGTGTGCGCATATGTGTGGGTATGTGTGCTGAGATTCTTGTGTCGTTTGCGTTTTCGGTTTGTAAAATAGCAGATAGTAAACATAAAATTACCTTTCTCTTCAACTTGCCTTTCCCTCGGATTTTATTTATTTGTTCGAGTTTTCTAACGGCAATTTTTACTACCCTTCAAATCGCCGGATGTAACCATATCAAGCAATTGGTAGTTGCTTCATTCAATTCAATTGAAATTCTTAGCAAATGCAATACGTTCGCTTTTAAACTACTTCGTATGCCGCAAACTACTATGGTATACGTGGACGAGTGAACATTTTCATGGTGCAAAGTCATAACATTTTCCAATACAAAGTACCGGCGCATTGGTATGAGTGTTATTGCACAAATCCCGGTGAAGTTGTTGAATTTGACAATTTCTTAGAACTTTTGGCCAATGCAAAATAAAGCAAAAGGATCAACTTAACGTTTAATTAAACCAACGAGTGGAAAGCAATGACACTTGGTGAACAAGGGCGCAGTCGAATGTAAACATTATCGTACTTGCAGAAATGTTTTTGATTTCAGATATTATTGCCTTTTGAAATGACCAGCTGATGTGCAGCTAAAGACATTTCTTTTACACTTTTACACGAGAAATTTGCATAATGTGGCTTACATTCTCAGAAATCAAATAACTGAAGAAAATTAAGTTCAATTTGTTGACACTCCTTAGAGTTTAGAAGCCAGTATAAGCTAAAGGGTGAACAGTGTAGAGTTATCGGATTATAAATGGAAATTAAATAACGAAACTTCCAAATGATTGGAAAATCTTTATAATTCTTGTGTAGAACCATTCATGACATTTATTTTGTAAAGATAATCCTCTTGGAAGGGCGCCATAGCTGAATGGGTTAGTGCGTGACTCCCATACTGCATTCAGAGAGAACGTGGGTTCGAATCTCGGAGAAACACCAAAATGAAGAAAAAGTTTTTTCTAATAGCGGTCGCCTCTCGGCAGGCAATGGCAAACTTCCGAGTGTATTTCAGCCTTGAAAATGCTCCTCATAAAAAATATCTACCGTTCGCAGTCGGCTTGAAACTGTAGGTTCCTCCATTTGTGGAACAATATCAAGGCGCCACAAATAGGAGAAAAAGCTCGGCTAAACACCCAAGAAGGGTGTACGTGCCAAATATATAAATATACTATATATAATCCCTTTAAAATGTTGGCCGCAACTGCGTCGAAATTCGTCCATCCGTAAACAATTTTAAATGACTTGCTGGAGCACTTGGGTCGGTATCTCGTGAATAACTTTAGCAATGTTCACTTCCAGTGTCTCAATCGAAGCTGGTCTATTCACAAAGCATTTAGACTTAACATATTCACACAGATAAAAGTCAAAACGTGTGATAACACAGGCTCATGGTGGCCAATCGGACCAGTTCGAGACGAGATATAAATTTCTCACCGAAAGGACGACGCAGTAAACCCATTGTTTCGCAGGCTGTATGGCGAATGGCACCGTCTTGTTGGAGCCAAAATATGGTGGATATCACGCACTTAAATTTTCGGCATCAAAAAGTCGTTTATCATGGCGCGATAGCGTTGGCCATTTACTGTTACATTGGCGCCACCCTCGTCTTTGAAAAAATATTGGCCGATGATTCCTCCAGCCCATAGGCTACACCAAACGATTGTTTTCAATGGATGTAATGGCTGTTCTTGAATAGCTTCGGCTTGCTTTTCAGCCCAAATACGGCAATATCACTTATTGACGCAGCGATTAAGCCAAAAATGGATCACGTCGCTGGAGCGCATGGTGAACACTTTTCACAGAGCGTCGATTTTCGTAATAGAATTGTACGATATGTAAACGTTGTTGAGGCGGAAGCCTTTCCGTGATGAAATGCCAGTGAATACTGATAAAACAAGTATGTATTTATTTAGTTTGACAGTAGTCACGCATGATCTGTCAAAAAATCCTATTGGAAAAAGAAACTCCAATCTGGTCACCCTTTATTAAGAGCAGATTTAGTTCTCCATTAACCCTCTCAGCGCAAACGTTGAACTTCAGCAATGCCTTTTTGTTACTGTTTTTTTATGTACTTACTTATGTGGCGCAACAACCGTGTGTTGGTTTTGGCCGAATCCAAAATGACGCGCCAGCTGTTTCTGTCCTGCGCTCGTTGATGCCAGTTGGAAATCTCGAGTGAAGACGGGTATGTGCCGTAAATTCGCCTTGCGTCTTCTTTCATATGAGTGGCATGGCCAAGCCAGCATAGCCGCTGTATTTTTACACCATTAACTATGTCCATGTCTCTATATAGCTCATACAACTCGCTGTTCCACCGTACGCGGTACTCCTCACTAACGCGGAGGGGGCCAACGATCTTATGTAGAATTATTCGAAGGCTCCCAAAACTTCTTCATCGCCCATGCTTCTGCGCCATATATAAGGATGGGAATGATGAGCTTTTTGTAGAATGCCAGTTTAGTCCTTCGAGAGAGAGCTCTACTTCTCAGTTGCCTACTAAGCACAATGTAACACCTATTGGCAAGAATTATTCTCCGTTTGATCTCCAAGCTGACGACATTTCTGTTATTAATACTGGTCCCAAGATAGGCAAAGTCCTTCACAACTTCGAGATATTGTCCAAGACGCGAAGACTCCTTGTGTCGTGACAGCAAGTACTTTGTTTTGCCCGATTTCACCGCAAGACCCACATTGCTCGCCTCTATCTTTAAACTGGAGTATGACGAGCATACAGCGCGGTTGGTTTCGCCGATAATGTCGATGTCGTCGGCATATGCTAGTAGCACGGTACTCTTATGAAAGATAGTGCGCTTCAGCTCGGCAGTGCGAAAGATTTGTTCTGGCAAAAGGTTGAAAAAGTCACAAGATAGAGAATCGCCTTGTCTGAAACCTCGTTTGGTATCGAACGGCTCGGAGAGGTTACCAATTCTGGCTGGAGCTTGTAGTATCGCGCAACGCCATCTTACACAGCCGTATTAGTTTTGCGGGGATACTAAACACAGACATAGCGGCATAGAGGTGATTTCTATCCATGCTATCAAAGGCGGCTTTGAAATTGACGAAGGAGTGGTGCGTGTCGAGTTGTTTTTCGTGGCTTTTCTCTAGGGTTTGTCGTGTTGGATTCGGTCTATGGTGGACTTCCCAAGTCTGAAGCCGCACTGATAGGACCCAATCAGTTTGTTGACGATGCGCTTCATTCTCTCACACAATACACTCTACAGGGCCTTGTATGCGATGTTAAGCCCGTTTATCCCGCGATAATTTGCGCAGACTGCAGGGACACCCTTCTTATGTATTGAACACAGAACACTCAGGTTTCATTCGCTTGGCATGCTCTCTCTGTTTTTTTTTATCCCAAGGCTTTTTCACCCATAAGACTAGTTAATTCAAAATCTTAAGAGTATTTCTGATGACTGCAGAGCTCCCCCAGAGTTTTTAGTTTCAAAACTCACACTACTCCTTTGAGTGCGATGGACTAAAAAATCTCGTCTAGACATAAGAAAAAAAAAACAACCGCTATGTGAAATGAGAACTAAAATAAAAACAAACAAACAAAAAATTAACTAAAAACAAGAAACAAAGAAACTAAAAAAAACACAAAAATTAACGAAAACAAAGAAAAACAAAATCTCTTCTGAGACAATTTCACATTTATTAAAATCTACGTTTAAAAATGAGTTGATCACCACTAAGACCTGATTCATACAAAGTAAAGTCCAAAACAAACAAGGCTGAGCTAAAAAAGAAACGACAGGAGCTTTGTTCTGATAACTTCGAGTTTATTTAATCTAAATAGTCCCATCTGGCGACGATACTCTGTTTTTCGCGATCTAAAAGCTTTTCGAAAGAGTGTTTCAGGTCAGTGACCGGAATGTCTTTGAGGATGTCAGTACAAGCTTTTTGGATAGCCTCTATGGACGCAAAACGCTTTCCTCTCATGGTCAAATGCAATTTTCCGAATAGGTAGAAGTTACAAGGAGCCAAATCAGACGAATTCGGTGAGTGATTGATGGTCGCAACGCGATTTCTAGTCAAAAAATCAGTCACAAGATAGAAAATTGTCTTGACGGTTTGTCCCGTTGGCACGAACTCCTTATGGGCAATTCCCTTGGAATCGTAAAAACAAATGAGCATTGACTTGATTTTTGGCTTCTCCAAACGCGATTTTTGGGTGGTGCCTCGTCCGAGGCCTTCCATTCGGCACTTTGACGGAAACCCCAGATTTCATTACTAGTTAGAATGTTGTAAAGGAAGTTCTCGTCTTTTCTCGCCACTTTAATGAGGTCTTTCGAATGTTGAATTCTTAGCAATTTTGGGTCCGCAGCTAATTTGTAAGGAATGAAATGTGCACAGACCTTTCGTAAGCCCGAATGATCAGTTAAAATGCGATAAATAGATGTTTTGGAGATATTCAACTCCGATTACATGAATTTCAACGATGATTTCGGTTCATTTGCAGATTGCATCATACCTTTCTCTAATGAGCTTATGCTTCGAGCAGGTAAAGATCATACGAGTATATTTATGAGTCTCACCGCACTCAACTCACCTATTTGGGTCGATTACTTGGACTCTCTGGAATACCAAAACTTAACTGTGATATTCGGGAAGAACTGAGCAAACCTCTTGCGCTTTATCTGTGATGCACTCCTATAATAGCTATTCCATTCCTCCTAAAGTGTCATGTGAAACTGTCTCTCACTTTCCTCAGGTGTGAGTTTAGCACCCCGACGTTAACTGCCCGTATCGCTAATTCATCTGCAATTTCATTTATCGTGAGGCCCACATGTCCTGGGATCCAAACTATCTCACACTAATTTGTTTATTTGTAGTTAGCGGATTTCTAAATCGTTCGTAGGATTGCGTTGAAGTTTTGATCAGCTATTGTAACCGTAGCCGAATGGTTTGGGGCGTGACTACCTTGGATAATGCTAAGGTTCGAAACCCCGGGCATGAAACACCAAATAATAGGAACAGTTTTTTCTAATAGCGATCGCCCTCCACAGACAAGGGCAAACATTCGAGCGTATTTCTGTCATGGAACAGCTCTTCATAAAAACAAAACTATCTGCCGTTCGGAGGCGGTTCCATTTGTGGAAAAACATGAGGGTGCATACCACAAATTGAAAGAACGAATTCATTCATATGCAGGGTTGCCCATATTCGACGGACCCATCTGGCAACCCTGTATCTTTTGACAGAGACGTCAGATCGCTTAATGACATACCGCGTTGAAAGCGTCAGTCCAAGCAGATTTTTACCATGGAACAGTACACGTCTCGCGAGAGCTCCCAAATTGTTGAAATTTACATTCAACAAAAGAAGTCAGTTGTGAAAACTCAACGTGCGTATAAAAAATTAAATAATGTGAAAAGTGCACCTTCTAAGAACACCATTAAACGTTTGTATGTAAGGTTTTCGACTGGTGATGCCCTTTCTAATCCAAAGAGGCACAATCAAAACCGACCAAGGCATCGCCAAGGACATCCCAAAATCGCCGTTCTCAGCAGTTGGGCATTGCTCGGACCACTTTACAACGAATTATCCGCATTGATTTGCATTTACTCCCGTATAAGATTCAATTGACACAAAGATTGTTGCCTGCGGACAGCCTCGTCGATTGAAATGGACCCAAAGAGTCATCGAAATCCATTGGGTCCGTCAAATATGGGCAACCCTGTATACTATATATAATCCCTTTCAAATGTTGGCCGCAACTGCGCCGTAATTCGCCCATCCGTAAACAATTTTAAATGACTCACTGGAGCACTTCGGTCGGCATCTCGTGAGTAACTTTAGCAATGTTGACTTCCAATGTCTCAATCAAAGCTAGACCAGCTTCATTTATACTTTACATAGCCCCATCCCATGGTGGCCAATCCACTGATCCGAGACGAGAGATAAATTTCTCACCGAAAGGACGACGCAGTAAATCCATTGATGCACGCGCTGTATGACAAATAGGTCCGTTTTGTTGGAACCAAATATTGTAGAAATCACAGGATTCAATTTCATTATTCAAAAAGCCATTTAGCATGACGTCCTCCACTGTTACATTGGCGCCAGCCTCGTCTTTGAGGAAATGTGGGCCGATGATTCCTCCATCCCATAGGCCACCCCAAACGGTTGTTTTCAATGGACGTCATGGCTGTTCTTGAATAGCTTCAGCTTATTCACTTATCGACGTAGCCATTAAGCCAAAAATGGGTCACGTCGCTGGAGCGCACGGTGAACACTTTTCACAGAGCGTCGATTTTCGTAATAGAATTGTACGATATGTAAACGTTCTTGAGGCGGAAGCCTTCCCGTGATGAAATGTCAGTATATAAAAAAACAGTAACAAAAAAACATTGCTGAAGTTAAACGTTTGTGCTGAGAGGGTTAATGGGGAACTAAATCTGCTCTTAATAAGGGGTGACCAGATTGGAGGCACTTTTTCCAATAAGATATTTTGACAGATCACGCGTGACTACTGTCAAGACAGGTCCGTGCCGTAAATTCGCCTTGCGTCTTCTTGCATACGGGTGACATAGGCCCTGCATTTTTACACGCATAACTTTGTCCATGTCCACATACAGTTCATACAACACGCTGTTCCACCGTACGCGGTACTCCTCACTAACGCGGAGGGGGCCAAAGATCTTATGTAGAATTATTCGAAGACTCCCAAAACTTTTTCATCCGCTGTTGACATCGCCCATGCTTCTGTGCCATATATAAGGACGGGAATGATGAGCGTTTTATAGAGTGCCAGTTTAGTCCTTCGAGAGAGAGCTCTACTTCTCAGTTGCCTACTGAGCACAAAGTAACACCTGTTGGCAAGAGTAATAGTTCGTTTGATCTCCAAGCTGACGTCATTCCTGTTATTAATACTGGTCCCAAAGTAGACAAAGTCCTTCACAACTTCGTATTTTTGGTTGTCAACACTGAGATATTGTCCAAGACCCGAAGACTTCCTTTGTGTTGACAGCAGGTACCCTGTTTTACCCGAATTCACCGAAATTCTAAAGACCCACTTTGCTCGCCTCTCTCTTTAAACTGGAGTATGCCGAGCATACAGCGCGGTTGGTTTCGCCGATAATGTCGATGTCGTCGGCATACCTGTATGCTAGTAGCATGGTACTCTTATGAAAGATAGTACCAGTGCGTTTGAGCTCAGCAGGACGAAATATTTCGCCTACGACGAAATTATCGCCTTGTCTGAAACCTCGTTTGGTATCGAACGGCTCGGAGAGGTTACTTCCAATTCTGACAGCGCTTGTGGTATCGCGCAACGCCATCTTACACAGCCGTATTAGTTTTGCGGGGATACCAAATTCAGACGTAGCGGCATAGAGGTGATTTCTATCCGTGCTATCAACAGCGGCTTTGAAATCGACGAAAAGTTGGTGCGTGTCGAGTTGTTTTTCGTGGGTTTTCTCCAGGATTTGTTGTACTATATTGTGAAGATTTGGTCTATGGTGGACTTACCAACTCTGAAGCCGCACTGATAGGGCCCAATCAGTTTGTTGACAATGCGTTTCATTCTCTCACACAATAAGCTCGACAGGGCCTTGTATGCGATGTTAAGCAGGCTTATCCCGCGGTAATTTGCGCAGATTGCAGGATCACCCTTCTTATGTATTGTACACAGCATACTCAGGTTCCATTCGCTTGGCATGCTCTCTCTGTTTTTTTATATAGCAAGGCTTTTTCACCCATAAGGCTAGTTTATTTAAAATCTTAAGAGTATTTCTGATGACTGCAGAGCTCCCCCAGAGTTCTTAGTTTAAAAACTTGCTGTAACTACTCCTTTGAGTTCGATGGGCCAAAAAATTTCGTCTAGACATAAGAAAAAAAAAACCAATATGTAAAATGAGAACTAAAATAAAAACAAACAAAAAAAATTAACTAAAAATAAGAAACAAACAAAACTTAAAAAATGCAAAAAAAATCAATAAAAATTAATAAAAACAAAGAAAAACAAAATCTCTTCTGAGAATATTTAACATTTATTAATTTCTACGTTTAAAAATGAGTTGATCACCAATAAGACCTGATTCATACAAGGTAAAGTCCAAAATAAAAAAGGCTGAGCCAAAATAGAAAGGACAGGAGCTTTGTTCTGATAACTTCGAGTTTATTTATTCTAAATAGTCCCCTCTGGCCTCGATACACTGTTTTGCGCGCTCTAAAAGCTTTTCGAAAGAGTGTTTCAGGTCATTGACCGGAATGTCTTTGAGGTTGTCAGTACAAGCTTTTTGGATGGCCTCTACGGACGGAAAACGTCTTCCTTTCATGGTCAAATGCAATTTTCCGAATAGGTAGAAGTCACAAAGAGACATATCAAGCGAATTCGGTGAGTGATTGATGGTCGCAACGCGATTTCTAGTCAAAAAATCAGTCACAAGAGTGGATCGATAACATGCAATAAGCGCCAACTTCCTCCTTTGCGGTATTCGGCAGATTCATGTTGGAAACCCCACATTTTATCCGTAGTTAGAATGTTGTAAAGGAAGTTCTCGCCTTTTCAATAAGGACTTTTGAATGTTGAGTTCTGAGCAATTTTTGGTGCGTAGCTAACTTGTGCAGAATGAAATGTGCACAGACCATTTGTAAGCCCAAATAATCAGTTAAAATGCAATAAACCGATGTTTTGGATATATTCTACTCCGATTACATGAATTTCAACGATGATTTCGGTTCATTTTTGGTATATCTCAAAATTGCATCGTACCTTTCTCTTATGTGCTTATACTTCGAGCAGGTAAAGATCATACGAGTATATTTATGAGTCTCACCGCACTCAACTCACCTATTTGGATCGATTACTAGGACTCTCTTAATATATGTTTTGTCATACGTGTGCCCTATTACCAGTCTGTTTATGACTTTAATTGCCTTAGCATTTAGCCTGGCGAGGGAATACCAGGACTTTACTGTGATCTTCGGGAAGAACTCAGCAAACCTCTTTCGCTTTATCTGTGACGCACTCCTACAATAGCTATTCCATTCCTTCTAAAGTGTCATGTGAAACTGTCTCTCACCTTCCTCAGGTGTGAGTTGAGCACCCCGACGTTAACTGCCCATTTCGCTAATTCATCTGCAGTTTCATTTATCCTGAGGCCCACATGTGCGGGAACTCAAACTATCTCACGCTAATTTGCTTATTTGTAATTAGTGGATTTCTAAATCGTTCGTAGGATTACGTTGAAGTTTTGATCAGTTATTGTGACCGTAGCCGAATGGTTTGGGGCGTGACTACCTTGGATAGTGCTAAGGTTCGAAACCCCGGGCATGAAACAACAAATAATAGAAACAGTTTTTTCTAATAGCGCTCGCCCTCGACAAACAAGGGCAAGCATTCGATTGTATTCAAATTGAAAGAACGAATTCATTCATATACAGGGTTGCCCATATTCGACGGGCCCATCTGGTAACCCTGTATCTTTTGACAGAGACGTCAGATCGCTTAAGGGGTTAGTCTACTTTGTCACTTTAAAATTTTTCAATTTTTTTTTTTGCATAATTTGAAAGTATATATATCCAGAAATATTGTGTAAAAATTTTAAGAAAATCCGAGCACTCTAACTATTTTTTTTTTACCTGAACATCAGTACCTTATTTCGTCTACCTGCGCGTATAAAAACTTTAAACACGTTTTTCTCAAAACAACGTTTTCAAAATCTAGCTCCACTGTATCTCAAAAACTAATCAACCGATTTTCATAAAATTTGGATCACCTATTCTAGACATAATTTGCACCAAATTGACGCTCGGGGGTTTTGAAATTTTAAATTTTTACTATATATTTTTTTTAAATATGCGAAAAAAAACCGTTCTATCAAAAATTTTCCATTTTTATCAGCCATTTTTTTTGTCTTCATTAAAACCTAATATCCGAGGGTCATTTTGTAGCCAGTATCTTACTGAATCTGAAACATTTTGATTTTTTTGTTTCAGACAAGCCGTTCTTGAGTTCTGATGGAGCTGCCTCACCAACCCATGTTTGAGACGTTACGCTTCACTGCTATTTTTTTACTAAAAATACTATAAAATTGAATAAAAAAAAATTAATTTCTGAATTTTAAGACTTTATTTAATAAATCAAACAAATTTTATATTACTATCATTTATAGTTTTCTCAAAAAAAAAATCACGAATATAGCCTTTTTTTCGAGTCTCCAAAGTAGACTGACCCCTTAATGACATACCGCGTTGGAAGCGTCAGTCCAAGCAGATTTTTACCATGGAACAGTACACGCCACGCGAGCGCTCCCAAATTGTTGAAATTTACATTCAACAAAAGAAGTCAAAAGAAGAAGAAGAAGAACAAAATCATCATGTCCGGGACGGTAAACAAGCAAAATTGCCGTATTTACGCCACTGAAAATTCTCACAAAATTCAAGAGGTACCTCTTAACGACGAAAAAGTCACTGTTTGGTGCGGCGTTAGTGCGAAAACGATTATTGGACCGTTTCTCTTCGAAAATAAAGATGGTCAAGCTGTTACCGTCAATCAGGAGCGTTTTCGCGATATGATAACCACTTTTGTGATGCCAATTATTCGTCGAAACCGTATGAGGCAGTTCTGGTTTCAGCAAGACGGCGCTCCACCACACACAGCTCGCACCACAATCGATTTTTTGAAGAAATTGTTTCCTCGTCGTTTGATGTCGGAAAATGGCGATTTTGACTGGTCACCGCGTTCGCCCGATTTAACGCCACCTGACTTCTTCTTGTGGGGATATTTAAAATCAAAGGTTTATATTAGCCAAAGACCATAGAAGAGCTCAAGAACAACATCCGTGAACAACAAATCTACTTGAACCAAATAAAATGATTATTATCGTCAACATCAAAAAAATTGTGTTTTTCTTTGATTTAAAAAAAAACACATGAGTCCGACGAATATGGGCACTAGTGGGTGGTCCATATGGTGACTTATTTTTTCGAAATTCAAGGCTGAATTTATTAACCCAGTTTTTCTTCTTAAACTTAATGATGGTTTTTGGCTCTATCTCACGAATGGCTTGCTCGATGTTCACCTTGAGGATCCGAATCGTGAATGAATTGTTCGCTTAACATTACAACTTCACGGCATTCCACATAAAAGAAGTCGAAAGGAATCAAATTGCAGCCCCAATCTAAGTCTAATAACACAATTGTCAAGCTTGGTGCGAAAAGCTCGACTGTAGCATGGTGGATCGTCCTACTGAAACCAGAGATCGTCTAAGTTCATGTTTTCAATTTTCGGTCCCAAAACTTGTTTATTTTGCCCCTGAAGGCCGGCCTCAATGGCTGCGTTGTATCGCGAATCTGACTTTATAAAATTACTTCTCTTATTATTTATTAAATATATTTTGGCACACTCACGAATGTAGCTTAAAAAGTGAACTCCCTTAATTGTCCTTTTCGAAAATACCAGCAATAGACTCATTCAGACGGCCTTGGCTACGACTTTCGAAGAATTAAGTTGCCGGCTCGAAGCGTTAAATTCATTGGAGATATTCAATGAAATAAGTAATTATGCTACCTTTATTAAG
>JAYXIM010052027.1:0-15942 GCA_037575425.1 Anastrepha fraterculus | reverse complement strand
GCTGGCAAAACCTCACAACATGCGAACTAAGCAGACAGACATGACCGAACTGGAACAGCGGTCGATCGAAGATCTTGCTAAGATTTAACAGAGAAGCTATAAGGAAAATGATAGGTGTATTAACTGGTAATTGTTTAATAGGCAGCCACGCTAGAAGGTTAGGACTCCCGTGCTTCGATTTCTGTAGAAGCTGTTTTAATACAGAAGAAGAGGAAACAGTCAGACACCTTTTATGTGAGTGTGAAAGCCTAACTATGAGAAGGCTGCGCACTCTTGATACAGCATTTCTAACCGATATAGCGGACATATCCCATCTAAAACTAACGAAGCTCTGCTCGTTTTTTAAAGCTACCGGATGGTTTGAAACACGTAGAGTAAGGATAAGCTCCAGTGGTATCACAATGGCCCTGCGAAAGGTCTAAGTGTGTCTTTATGACAGCCACCCCACCTACCTACCTATGTGAACAGTCAGAAAGCAGTTTAACAAAGCTGTTTTCAACCTTCGCTTATGTGCGATGTAAGGCCGAAAATCCATCGACGGTATTTTATCCAGCAAATTTTCTAAATTGTATACGATTTGCACAAATGTGGATATTAGTACTTCCTATTTTCCTACTAAGTATTATAGAATAGTACCATAGTATCATTGAATTGTTCACAACTGAAATAAAATAAAATTAAATAAAACGGACAGTGATGCTTTTCTTTGCACTGAAGCTCACAGGTACACGCATGTTTTACTTTGCAGTTGCTTTCCGAAATAATCAGTAATGAACCGCTTCAAATTATAAAAACAATTTAGGAATCATAAATTTATTTAAAATTAACAACAATACAACGCGTACAGCATGTATAAACTTAAGCTAAGCTTACCTTTAATTTTCATTTAATTTCATTTTAAATTTGCTTTTTATGATAAACATGTTTAATTTTTTAACTTTATCATTGCCAATCTGGTAGTCTCTTTACCATAAATCTTATGGCGCGTATTAACTGTAAATTATTGTAAAATACCACTTTGCTCATAGTTGTGATATATTTTAAACAAGTTTTTTTTGTAAAGTTAATAACTAAAAAAAAAATTAAAAAGAAATTTGAAGATGCAGATGATTTTCTGCTAAGAAAGGATTCAAAAATGATGTAGATTTTTTTACTTGAAATTCAAAATCTGTGTGCATCGTCTTTTTAATAAACATAAATCAGTTGAACTGTACTAATAAGTTGTAAATTCGGAGCTGAAACATGACGGGGAAGAAAGAACATGATTTATTAACTCATCAGTGGCTTCGTCAAATTGATACCGAGAGTAAAAACTTTCATCGGCTAATTCAGAATCCCTATTTCTTACATATCCATTGTTTACACTCGCGCACTTGTGGCTAAGAGTATCACAACTTAAGTTAAGTGTTAAGTGGGTTAAGTGTTTTGTTCTCACTGTGTGAGTCTTCCGGGCGTAGATACGCGCAATACAGAGGATTTCTCCAACTCAATAGCCTCTACTAAGCCAAGACCATTAGAGCGTGATGAAGAATCACATGCCGCGTAAGGGGACCCTGCTCCTTAACTCAGTAAGATCCCTTGCCGTCAGATCACAAATATAGTGATTACTGGATCTAGACATGAACTGTCGATAACGGGTTCCTCTTCAAGAGTGGCTGCCTTGAAGAGTAATAAATAGGGCCACCCAATGGAAAATGAGTAGAAACCAGGACTTCTCTATACGGGGTATCCACACTTATGGTAATCCTACCGCTGGTTCTCCAACGGCTTGGGCATCGGATGTGCAGGCCCAAAACTCATTCCCCACCGATGGCTGAAAATCTATCTATCTAAATCATCTATTGAACGGTGCATCCTCGTCAGGCTCTATACTATAGAACCTTCTGCAGTGAACTGGAGGAACGGAAGAGTTCAGCGAGGTTATGCAAATCCCTCCAAATAGACCGAACGGCTAGGCTGGACTCACTGCTCAAACCGGATGGTACTTATCCGGACAGACGTGTACGATGTTCTCTTTTCAACACATTTCCCTGGCTCCAGGAATGTTGTTGGTCAAAGTTCTATCGATCAATCTGATCACGTCAATATAATTACCAGCAAACGTGATTGGTTTATTGCATCCAGGATAGTTAACGAGGAAACGATAAGGTTCACCTTCTCGTCATTCTAAATCTTTAAGTCTCCAGGACCCGATGACATTTACCCAATCATGCTCAAGCGGGGCGGAGAACAACTAATGACGGCTCTGAAAAGAATCTTTACGGCACTTCTTGCGCATGATTATGTTCCACAATTGTGGCGTTTGGTGAAAGTTGTATTTGTCCCAAAGCCAGGCAAGGAAGCTACGCTTTACCAAAAAGTTTCAGACCTATAAGCCTGACATCTTTCACGCTTAACGATCTGGAATGTATGGTGGAGAAGCACATAAGTCGAAACCCTCTCAACGTCAGACAGCATGCTTATCAAAGTGGGAAATCTTGCGAATCGGCTCTGCACGAGTGCGTTAGCTTAATCGAAAAACTGCTGGAAAAAAGATAGTACACTCTTGGCGTGTTTGTGGACATTGAAGGAGCCTTCGACAATGCTACCTTTGAATCTGTGTGCTCTTCTATCAGAAGTTATAGAGTAGAAGAAATTATTGTCAAATGGATTCATTCTATGCTATCCAAAAGACTGCTTACCATGGATAGAGAAAGCGATGAAGGAGTCAGGGTTGAGGTTAAGAAGGGTTACCCACAAGGCGGTGTACTCTCTCCCCTACTTTGGTGCTTCGTGGTGGACTCTCTTTTTAATGGTCTGCAGGAAATTGGACACATCCAAGCCCACGTAGACGATGTGTACGTATTAATCTCAGGACGATCACTTAAAGCTATATGCAATAAAATGCAGGTACCTCTAAACAAGATTGAATATTAGTGGGAATTGCATGGTCTTTCGGTGAATCCTACAAAAAGTACCTTAGTGCTTTTCACTAGCAAACGCAATATGGAAGGCCTGTTAGTACCCACATTGAAAGGGGTAACACTGCAACTGTCTTCTGAGGTTAAATACTTAGGAGTAATCCTAGATAGTAAGCTTACCTGGAAGAAGCACGTCGATCAGGAGGTCTCTCGAACACTAAAAGTCTTCTGGCAGTGTAAGAGAGCCCTTGGCAAGACATGGGATCTAAGACTGGCGATAGTACACTGGCTCTACATCACCCTGGTTAGACCCACTATTACATACGCCTCTGTACTATGGTGGAACGCTACAATGGTTAATTCCAGAGTAAAACCTCTAAACAGGCTGCAGAGAAGTATGTGCTTGGGTATCACAGGTGCCATGAGTACGACATCTGGTGATGCCCTTAATGCCATTCTGAACTTGCAACCTCTAGATCTTCAAATTCGAAAGGAAGCAGTGAAGGCGGCGTACAGCTCAAGTTAAACGGAGTCTGGGGAAATGAAAAAAGCACTAGCTAATGTCAGATATACCACCAGTTGTCGGAGGGGTGCATACTGTTTTCTATGCCGGTGGACAATCGGGTGCCTGTCGTTGGCTTCGGTATGAAATATGATGTTTTGATCCCAGATAGAGATCAATGGTTAAGTCCAGAGAACCTATTAACGGGATGTCAACACACTTACCACACCGACGGATCTAAAACCAGTGATGGTAGCGGATCTGTATGGTACTTAGACGAAGACACTAAGTACTCCTATGCCACAGGACAGATCTGTCAGATTTACCACCAGTTGTCGGAGCGGTGCACACTGTTCTCTATGCTGGTGGGCAATCGGGTGCCTGTCGTTGGCTTCGGTATGAAATGTGATGTTTTGATCCCAGATAGAGATCAATGGTTGAGTCTAGAGAACCTATTAACGAGATATCAACACACTTTCTACACCGATGGATGCAAAACTAGTGATGGTAGCCGATCTGGATGGTACTTAGACGAAGACACTAAGTACTCCTATGCCACAGGACAGATGGTCACGGTATTCCTTACGGAAGTCTATGCCATCTTGAATGTGGCGTACTGGCTAATTGAGAAAACGTGGCGGGGTAACAGTATTGGAATTTATAGACACTCAAATTAGAAATTAATCAGAATCAGAAAGAGGAATAATAATCAGAAGAAATCAAATTCAAGAAATTGGTCGGTGAATGTAACACAAAACTAAAGAGTGTTGCAAAACAAAACAAAGTTAGTCTTATTTGGGTGCCTGGGCATTACGACATTACAGGGAACGAGTTAGCAGATAAATTGGCTAATGAAGACTCCGCAAGTATGCCACTAGGCCCTGAAACCTTTCTCGGTGTCAATTACGCATTGATCCAACTATGAATTGACAACTTCAGGAGGTCTACCCATAAAGGTCGTTGGTCTGGGTTGAACTCGTGCACAGTAGCCAAGTGCTTTGTGAATGAACCAAACAGGGAAATAGCGACCTTTCTCCTAAAACTCAGCAGAAAGGAGCTGAGAGTGGGTGTAATCACAGGGCACAACGTCTGTGGTCAGCATATGGCTGCCACGGGGGTCGTAGACAGGTCGATATGCCTATCCTGTCTTGAGAATGACGACACTGCAGAACATTTTCCCTGTAGCTGTCCGGCATTTTCCAGAATCAGTTTTAGTATATTGGGTTGCGATATGCTGAGTATGGAGAAATTTCATAATCTTCCTCTTCCGGATCTCTTAAGATTCATCAATTAATCCAAGAGATTTGTGGAAGAGTGATCTCAAACTAATTTATTCGTCTTATCACCCACTTTTTATCTTTTCTATCTCTATTCTTTCTGCTGAAATCTATCCAGATGTAAATAGTACAATGGTCTCCTGACTGAGTGCTTGGACTTGTCCAACCCCCACAAATCTAATCCAATCTAATCTAATCTAATCTAATCTAATCTAAGAGTATCACAACTTTGTTCACGGTTGTTTGCATCAGCAGAAAGAATTGAGATGAATAATGCTCAGAATGAGTAGAAGAGTCGATATAGCTTTTTGCTAAATATATTTCAAATAAACTTGACACACATTTTACTCTTTGCCGGGGTAGTTTGGTATTGAATAGGAACGAAATACATACATAAATAACCCGCCCACCTTCATATAACGATAATTAAGAAAACTAAAAATAAAAAACACGATACTTACGATACAAACGAAACGAAATTACTCAAATTTGATAAACATCAAAAGAAGAAAATGTTCGGCGCCAATCCCATTTTTGGCTAAATGTATCAGTTACTGACTTAATGAAACTCACCAAAACTTGGCACACTTACTGGACTGCATCTATTTTAAATACGAAAATATTATTGATATCAGATAAAAGACACGCCCACTTGTTATACTTAGAAATATTAAGACTAATCCGTCGTCCCTCTAATGTTACAAGTTATAACTATCCTTGCCTATGAGTTTGTTTGATTTCAAAAATTAACAGGCAGCCCAAATAAAATTTTATTAAAATGTACGAGTACGCGGATAAGTTAAGTTTGAGCCGCACCGAATATCGTCCTCCTTGTTGTTTTTTGCTTTTGTCATTCAGGTATTGAAACAAACAGCACACACTATATCTAACTTGTGCGGCCCAAAATGCACAAAACTGGAATCTTGATCCTATCCTATTTAATTTTAAGACCCTGCTAACTGATTTAGTGAAAACTTTAAGCAATTTTATTTTGCAAAGGTCACCTGTAACTCAAAAATGAGTGAGGTAAATTTCTGGTTGAGTAGTTTGTGCTTTAACTCACTTAGAGCCCACATTGGCTTGACTATGACCATACACGCGCCTATATTAAATATATGGGCTTATATTTGAATTTAAACCCTAAAAAATGCCTCAATAGTCTTAGTATATTACTATACTCGATTTCTTTATATTACAATATAATAAAATAGGTTTAACGCATAATTAATTTGCAATATTATTTATGTCGTTCGGTTGTATAGAAAACGTTAGGAATAAATAAGACAACTTTTTTTGTCTATGTTTGTATAAAAGAGTAGTCTGTTCCCCTAGATTTTATGTTTACTAAAAAAATAAGTGTCGCTGTACTATCGGTTTTTAATGCCATACAATTTAACTCGAATGTCTGCATGAATGTATGTATGTATGGACATAAACAAAAGTCAGCATTCATACTTTAGAAAAAAACCGCTTCACTGAGAAAAAGTGAAGCATATCTATGGTAGTAGTGAGGGTGGCAATAACCAACGCTCGTTCAAATGGTCATAAAAGCACACATAAAATTCCCTCGGACGACCTTGAGAAGCAGTAAAAATTTCTTAATGACTCTCACTTTTATAGACACAGAAGTCTGCAATGTCAAAGACATGTTGGCGCGCTTTAGCACATTACATAAAACGTCAGAAACAGCAGCAACAACAACAACTAAAACTAAACAGCGACATCAACTGCTATAACAGCAGAAACAGCGGACATAAGTAGGTAACAACAACACTCTGAACACTTGAGCGCAATGGCACCTGACTGCTTGGGAAGAGGTGAGCTGAGGTGCAAACAAAATGAGCAAGCCAATCATGTTGGTGATCAGCGACGAGAGCAAGAGCAGGCCGCAAATAAAGCCGCTTGCCATTGACATTGAACGCATACGCACTTGGGAGACCGTGTTGCCATTAGGCATATTATGATGGGACTCCAACGCACACATATACCTACGAACATATACCTAAAAATGTGTGTCTGACGTGAAGCACATTCTCACTTCTACGAATATATGCACTTATGCCCTGTGAGAAACCCTGAGCTATTGCGCCAAATTTCAGGTTGATACGTATGTGCAAACCGTATAAACTGGAGAATAAGTGTATTGAAGTGCTTTAACTCAATATATGGCTTATAAATTTAATATAATATATTATAACATTCGCCGTTTTTTAACTATCATATTTAAGTATGCGTTACTTCATAAGCGGGAGCTAGTTCGCTCTTAGTTAGTTAGCGCACTCATTAGTTGAGAACTGCTAAATTTCTCTGCAAGGTAGTTATATAAAGATTTGGAATGGACTGTCTGCTACAGCGTGGTAACTATGGAAATAACAAGAGAAGTGTTTTAGGATTTAAGATCTTTTTGCCATCACTATGGTGAATAGCAAAAGAGTTCGAATGAGAATTCTTGTAATCGGCTGAGAAGATCATTTGAGGAAGCTACGCTAGAAATACCAATTACAGAAAGGCTTGGCTACCCTTATTGTTGTTCATGGATGTTAATGGATAGTGTTAAACTTGACAAAGAGCGTTTAAAAGTGAATTCAAAACTATGGCAACTGGTTTCTGGTTTCTAAAAAATCTACCAACGTGGATTCATGTTGATCTTTACAAATTTTGAATCGTTTTAGAGCATGCATTTGATAAATCTGTGGGTTGATATATGCTTAGCAGTGTTTTAACTAAGCAAAAGTTTCTGAAATGTGCATAGTCGAGGTGTGAAACTGGAAAAGGAATAATATATGTTTCTGTCTAGCAATGGGGGAGAGGAGGTCGAGGAAGTCGGTAAGATTGACTGAGATTCAGTGTAAACTCTCTAAACCCTCACGACTAAAGTAAGTTCACAAAAACCCAATAAAGTTCTTAAATTAATTAGAAACCTGTATTTATAAGCTCGCGGCCGAACAAAAAAGTCTACATGCGCTATGACGCAATAAACTAACTAACATAGTTCACTATTGAATCGGATTGTTACTTATTGGCTTACAAAAAATCTAAATCCTTTAAAAAATTTAACAAAGATTTCCAAAATCAAAAAGAAGAGCTTAAATTTAATTAAAACTTAAAGCAAGGTTACCAAAATTTTTTGGAAATAAATAAATGTGTATCTCATATTTAAATCATAAATGCGTATACTCACACCCTTAATTACATGATGTTTTGTGAACCTACAAAAATATATCCAACGCCTATGTGGATCATCAGTGAGGGCACTCTACTAATTTGAATGTCCGTCCGTAGTAGTGATAACCTCTAATTAAAATGAGTGAAGCTGGTAAATACCTATGGCTACCATAATAACCACTACAAAAGATTTATCTCAATTTTGTAAAGTCATTGCGTTTGATCTCTTTTAGACTTAAGAACTAAACCACTTTGAATGCTCTTTATAAACAGTGATATCTTAAAGATGCTCAAGTGATAATTAAAAATAAGTACGTCTAATATTTAATTTAAATCAAGTAACGAAGCCCAAATTCGATCCGAACGGAACTTTATATACTCACGCTCGTTTTAGTAAAATTTGATTTCGGATGACTGTAAATTTTGGAATCAAATAAACTCAAAGAAAATGAGAGTTATAACTTATGTCATCAGACGGGCGGAAATTTAGTCCTAACATAGAAAAGGTGAGCGAGATTTTTATATCAAACTCAATAGTATCTATGTGGGATGCAATACGAGCATCATGTTTAGTCAATATTTATTAAGAGATATAGAGATAAACGCATTTATCCAAAAGTTTTGTTTGATAAATTCCATCAATTCCATCCCGATTCCCTATAACAGTTTTTCGAATGGTATTTGACCTTTAAAATGTTACTTTTTAATATTTTATATTTAACCATTAATATTTCAACACTTTCTCTGAGGTCATTTGACCCAAGGCATCCTTTATTTGAGCAACCCTTTAGGATACGCATTTTTATTTCGAAAGTAAAATTTCGTTTTCCTTTATAGTTTAAATTACATTTTCTTCTCAAGGTCAAAGTAGTTTCAGAATCGAACAAAATAATGCTGAGTACTTTAGTTTTTACTTTCTTTGCACTCTTATATGAGCTCGCCTTCGTTCATTATACCTATAGTTCGAAGGTCAGTTAACCCAACATATTATTCAACTGGAACTTACCCTTTAGAATGAATAATACTTGCTGAAATGAAAGAAAGAAATATTGATTATTATTTAAAGAAAAAAAAACTGTTTAGTCACATTCATTTAAAAAACGATTAGGCAAGCAATAGGAGGGAAACGAATGGTACACATACAATAATGTTCGAAACATAAATTTTATCAATGTTTCTTCACAGATTTCGAGTCAGCGAACATATGTCTTTACTTACACATCCACGCACGCATAGGCAGGTAGTATTTAGGTATACGTATGCATGTAATATGTATGTACTTCGCTTCGTCTGAAACTTATCACGCACATTTATGAAGAGTACATTTTCGTTTGATCACAGGACGGTAAATCAGATACACTTAGTTTTGTCTGTGTGTATTTTTTTGAACCGAAATGCATAGCAAAGACGTGACCACCGTACAAATGGTGCGACCGCCATAACTGGTCGATGTAAATGTATGACTTGATGCTATGCCCCGAACTGGTACGTATATGCATATATATAAGGTAATAAGGTATTGATTTCAAAGCGGTACAACTGGTCTGAAAGCCAATGCCGCCACCTAGCCATTTGGAGTGCAATCGAATGTATGGCAGGCAGCTAGCGATAGTGGTTAAAGTCTGTCTATAAATCAATGCAGTGTCGCCATCTAATGTTTTACTTCAATAAATGCTATACCCACCTGGCCTGTGTGATTTGTGCGCCATTGTAAATTGGAGACAAGTGAACTAAGTGGGCTCCTATAGGAATAAGTGGCAGGAACCTCGTTATTGTGTTGTTCTTGTTTTCAGTACTTCGCATTTCAGTGACATTACATAGTTTCCATATTTCATTATGTTTACTTGCGTCGCTGGTTGAAAATGGAATGCAATTTAAATCAGTAGCTTATTAGTATGTAAGACGCATAAATAAATTTATTAAAAGACATTTGCTTTAGTTAGCACGACAAAGAGCGCATTCCCGCTTCCAGCGGGAACAGCCACTTGACGGCGAAGATGTAGCTGTAAAGGAATGGCGACTTCATGCCTCTTTGAACTAGGGAAGCTTTTCAATATTTTTACTGTTTACAGCAGTTACACTTGTTCATGTATTTGCATGACAATCTGACTTTTATGCAAATGTTCGCTGGCAAAAGTGTCTGATACCCAAAAAGCACTGGAGCAACTGATGGTGGGCGCCAGTGATCACTGTACTGTATTGTTTTGTAGCCGGAACTGCTATATTTCTATTGCCTTCCAACTTGTTTCATATTCAAGATGTATAAACAATTTTTTTTTATTTAAAAACATAATGAAGACACAAGTTATACACGTCATGCACAGTGGGACGACATATGATTTAATAATTTACTTTTATTTCGAGATGTGCCCACCAACCATAATCATAACTACTAATAAGCATATGTATTTATAAGTGTATATGTGTACATATTTCATTTCCTGTTAAAACAAAGATGGCGATGTGGAGACTAACATCCAGAGCAGGCTTTAGTTATGGAGGAAACACTTATCAGACGTTTTGAATGAGAGGAGGGTAGTCGCGGAGAAGTTGTAGACCAGATGTCACAATCGCTAATGACAAAGTCCGAATAGTAATAATGTGTATACAGAACAACAAGCAACATGAGCCATGGTCTGCCACATAAGGTAATCAAATATAGTCGGATGCCTGTCAGCTGAAATTTAAGTGAACCCTACCTATTCCATAAGAAGGGTGGTCCTCCAATGTGCGCCAATAATCACTGAATTAGATTTCTGGATCTCGAATATAAGGTCCTATCTGAAGCTCGTGCGTCAGTAAACTTATAAACTAATAACTCGCCCACATGTAAGATATTCAAAATTGTTAAAAAAAAAACGACACAAACCGAATCTTTGTAGATTTCAAAACCACAATAGCATGAAAAAGAGTTGCATATTTACCAGGATTTCTAAATTTGTTATACCCTAAATGACGTTGAGCAATATCTGCATATCCGTCAAAACTGAGAAGGACCTCTCAGAGCCGTTTGTTGCTTAACGAGGTTTTTAGACAAGTGGCTCCATACATAGTAGTGTGAGGGGGAACGGGGGGACGGAGAACGGTTATTCGAACTGAAGAACTCAATTGGTGGCACCATATTTTATAAGAGCCATTAATGCACATTCGGCCTCAGCAACCGTGCCGTTACTAAAGTATTTTCTAAATTGCTTAAAGAAGCAAGGCGAAATGGTTTAATAGTGAACGAGGACAAAGCGAAATAATAGAACAAGCGTAATATATAATTATAAACTCGAAATTCTAAGGGACTTAGTTTATTTCAGCCTTGAAATCTAACTGAGATTCGGCCCTGCTATCAAGTGCTACTTTAGAGTATTACCTTGACAAACAAAAGCCACATAAAAGGATGCTACTACTAGCGATGAACTTTGTTGTGGAAAGGCAGATCTATATGTGTCTGCAGCGACAGCCAAGCTGCGCTTATGGCCTTAGACAGCCCTCCAACCACATCAGGGGTAGTCAAGTCCTGTAAATCCAGGCTGAACTATGTCGGTAGACATAATAGCCTGATGCTAACTTGGGTCCCGGGACACGTAAGTATCGCGGGTAACGAGACCTCTGACTCCTTAGCTAAGATGTTGGCCTCAGAGCCCGTTTTGCCACTCCCTTCTGCGGCCATCACAGCCACCGTTAGCAAATGGGTAACTACCACCCACAAGCGAGCTTGGCAGGCTGAGAGAGGCTGCAGATGGACTAAACTGATGTTACCTGTCATGTCCGATCGACCGTCGCAAACCCTTCTGTCAATAAGCAGAGGGGAGTGCAGATGGCTGGTTGGACTGATGACGGGCCACTTTCTGTGGGCAAAGCACATGGAAAGGTTGGGCATCTCAGACAGTGTACTCTGCCCAGCTTGTGAAGAGGAGAATGAGACGGCGAACCACTTCCTGTGTGTCTGCCCCGCCTTCGCTCGAATCAGGTATGAGGTCTTTGGCACTGATGTATTAAGAAGCGACCATCTTGGCTCCTTGGCACCATAATATCTACTCAGAGAGGGAAATAGGGTAGATTCAAAGACAATTAAAAGGGCATCCAAGTGTAGTACAACGGACTTAATTAATGTCTGAGTGCTGCACCTGCTAGTTGTCCCGACAAAGAAAAAAAAACAAAAAAAAAAAATGCTACTACTAAATGTTCTGAGGAGCATCTTCAGATCCTTGGTCCTGGTCTTTGAAGAAACCGCCGAGGAGGGCCCAATCGCGTTGAGCGATTTCACTCGAATTTTTATGACTCTCCTCGAAATTATACATCATATCTGCACTGAAGAATTAGAGGCATTATTCGATGAAGATTGCTGTCAAACTCAAGAAGAACTTGCAAAATCATTGGGAGTCACTCAAGAAGCCATTTCAAAACGTTTAAAAGCTGCCGGATTCATTCAGAAGCTTGGAAAGTGGGTTCCCCATGAACTGAAGCCGAGAGACGTTGAAAGGCGAAAATGCATGGCCGAATTGCTGCTTGAACGCCACAAATTGAAGTCGTTTTTGCATCGGGTTGTGACTGGGGATGAAAAATGGATCTATTATGACAACCCTAAGCGCAAAATATCATACGTGAAGCCCGGCCAACCAGCGAAACCGACGCCGAAGAAAAATATTAATTGCGCCAAGGTAATGCTCTGTATTTGGTGGGATCAGAAAGGTGTGATCTATTATGAGCTATTGAAATCGGCCCAGACGATCACAGGGGACCTCTACCAAACACAATTGATTCGTTTGAAGAGAGCAATCGCCGAAAAACGGCCGGAATATGCGACCAGGCACGAGGCCATCATTTTACAACATGATAACGCTCGGCCGTATGCTGCTCAACCGGCCAAAACATATTTGGAAAACAGTGGATGGGAAATTTTACTTCACCCGTCTGATAGCCCAGACATTGCCCCGTCCGACTACCATTTGTTACGGTCGATGCAGAACGCACTCACTGGAATACGATTCACTTCAGTTGAGGGTATCAAAAATTGGCTCGATTCCTTCTTCGCAGCCAAGCCGGCGCAATTCTTTTGGGACGGTATCCACAAATTACCAGAAAGATGGGAAAAAGTAGTGGCTAACGATGGACAATACTTTGAGTAAAATATATTGTACTAAATTTTTATAATAAAGCTTCAAATTCACTCAGAAAATCCTTAAAATTAAGTTATAGAACAATATATAAACGCTTTACTTATGTTTAATACTTTGTTTTTGTGTGACGATTTTACTATTTTAATCTACTGTGCTCCTCGGACGCCATGTGTTCGCGCCTGTTAATGCAAGCAAAGTAGGACCCCAATGGAAAACTAAATTTGTGTGCCGCAGGCCGTTCGTCGCAACGAGCTTGGCTCATTTATTTAAAAGATAAATTGTCGCTGCTGTAGTTATACACGTTTTGCTTGCCACCGGTTTTCTGTCAATTTGCAAAGCATTCTTTGCTATGAAAAGAAGAAGGGGATCTTAATTACAAGGATGATTTAACAAAAAGTTGCGATAACTTGTGATAATTTGTGTAAATATTATATAGTTATAAATGCTTAATATAAAATCGTGAGAAATTCTTTTTGTAATAAACAGTCCCATAAATACTACAACTTATTGCAGATTTATTCAAGGGTGGGTATGTCTTATTAAATTGAAGGTTTTGATATGGGATTAAACATGGATGAAATGCATATGGATACACGAGTGAATGCACGCACAAATACACGCACATGCGCATTTGCCAACTGCAATGTAAGGAAGTAGTAAATTACTATCTTTATGAAATTAAATTGATTTTACAAATTTGAATTAAAATGGAGTTTTTATTTTTTCATTAAGCAACAAATTATGAATTTTACCATTGACTGGTAAGCTTTGCAAATAAAGCCGTTAGGTTTAAGTCGTCTTAAAAAACGAGTTTTATTTATTTCTTCGATGGCCAAGTGTTCCGCTGAATGAGATAAAAAAGGTATGTATATAGTTTTAATTTTTCAACTCGTGTGGTTTTCTAAAAAATTACATGCATGCTTTTAAAAACGCTGTAGTTATATACACTTTTATATACATATGTACAATATATACCATATGAATTCCAAGTAAATATACATGACATTGAATTAAAGTATTAATTGCTTGATAGTTATTCAATCATGAAACATTTTATTTTAAACTGCTTACTTTGCGAATGGTTAGGGCTTGTCGCGAGCTGCTCATAGGACCACAAGCAATAGTTGTACAATACACTTTAGTTCTATGCGCAGATTTGTCTGATTACCTCGTTACCTCAGTTGCGTAGAGGCTCTTGCACATTTTGTATTTTTGTATACATTGTACTATCTACTCTATCGTAGTGTATTATCTACTGTAATTGTCAATTGAGTCGTAATCGTTGCATATAAATGGAAGTGAAAATGCTTGGCGGCGCCACAATAAAGCACTACATAAAAGGCAAAAACTATTGCATAAATTATTGAGAACAAGGCCACACAACGTGACAAATTGTATTATAAGTAATTATATTGTTTAAACATTGAGTCTAGTGCATTGAAAATATGACAACGATTTGATTCTGAGTATTTCTTGAATCAACCCAGTTTTTGAACGTATGCTCATCTTTTGACTCTTATATATATAAATATAATTCACCCTTTTTGGGTGTTTGGCCGAGCTCCTCCTCCTATTTGTGGTGTACGTCTTGATGTTGTTCCACAAATGAAGGAACCTACAGTTCCAAGCCGACTCCGATCGGTAGATATTTTTATGAGGAGCTTTTTCATGGCACAAATACACTCGGAGGTTTGCCATTGTCTGCTGAGAGGCAACCGCTATTAGAAAAATGTTTTTCTTAATTTTGCTGTTTTCACCGAGATTCGAACCGACGTTCTCTCTCTGAATTCCGAATGGTAGTCTCGCACCAACCCATTCGGCTACGGCAGCCGCCAACTCTTGCCCAAACAATTTACTTCAACCCAGGACTTTATGCCTGTGAGGCATTGAAATTATGCACCTTACAAAATAGGTCGAACACGTACCCAACTTTTTTTCCCCACCGTGGATGTTTTATTATTATAGATTATTTTGACTTTTTTGACAGGATTTTTTTTTTAAGTTTTACAAATTATTTGCGCACTGTGCTAACGTCGTTAGAAAACTAAAGAAAAACTGATAAATAACATTAATTTTTTTTCAGCTGGTCAAATTGTTCGAACATTTCGAACAAAAAACTGACGCCTACAGCAATGAACGGGTTTGGAGCTAGTATCAAACTACTTATACTTGCGCTGATGGATATTCTGATACCTGGAGCTCTAGTAGATACGTCAAATATGTCGAACCCATTAACGGATTTGATTTATTATTAACGACTTCTGTTGGTTTTTTCGTCATTACAAAGTCATTTATTAGCGACTGTGTTTTTTTGTTTTTTTGGTTTATATATAAATCTTGATATCCAGCCACAAAAGACCCACGGTTACATAAAAATTTTAATGCACTCTTCTTATCATTGCACAAAACATCTTTACAGCAAACAATTTGTACAAGAAAGTATTCTTTTGTGAATTAATTTTATTTAGAATTAAATGGTTTTTGTTTAATTTTTTTATTTTGAGATTCGTGCAAGAACAAAAATTAAATTTAATTAAATACCATGTAAAAAAGTTGAGGGTATTTATAATTCGACGGGAATTATTCAATTCATAATACTGTTTAAGATAGGCATTATTTGACAAAGAAAATAAATTAGTACCCAAATTATTTTAAGGTATGGTACAAAACTTGCAGAATGATACACATAAATAAACCCATAGTTTCAATTCCAAGTAACTCTGTAGTAAAACTCCAAATTAAATTTTTAGTACTTTTGAAGAGATTCAATTATCTTAAGACATTTTTAATAAATTATATAAATGCACACTATATATATGTATATAGTACTCATATGTGGATCTATTTATTGAGATATTAATACACACAAAGTTAAATGAAGATATTTTAATAAAATGTTTTGCTTAAACTTTGTGCAGCAGAGGAAGTCTGAAAAACTGACTAACTGCTCATACCTAGCCCATACACACATACTCGTATTACTCAAA
>JAYXIM010052026.1:0-15958 GCA_037575425.1 Anastrepha fraterculus | reverse complement strand
TAAAGCTGCTGCTAATAGAAGGAATTTGAAATACAATTAAGTACCATTTATTGCTGAATAAAAAGTAATGATAAATGAAAATAAATAAATAAAATAAGAAAATAAATGAAATAAATAAATAAATTGGTGAGTACTTTTTTAAAGGGCACCCTTCACTACCTGTCCTCATTAGAAGTCCATATCTACAATGGATTGGCAAGGTAGCCAACGCATTCTAAGCTCCATCTATAATTTTTGGCATATCTTCAGACATTAGTTCCCAAAACGATGCATGCGAAGATGGCTAAATCAGATCAGATTTCTGAGAAGATACTGCATACTTGTATGTTATATGGGTATCATAGCTGGGGCACTGCAGAGGTGAACTATTCGAAATATAAAGTAAATGTACGAGAATAGTCATATACCAATGACTTGTTTGGCTCTCGTAAAGAAGACGGAAGATATCTTTGGCAACCAGTATTAGGAACGGAGTACGGGTATACAAAATACGTTTTTATCTCACTGCTACACCCAAATTATCTTCTTCTTCTCCTTGATTGACGCGATAACCGGTTACGCGATTTTGGCCAAGGTTAACAAGGCTCTTTCTTTATCGTGCTGACCGGCGTCTATTGGAAACTCCAAGTGAAGCCATGTCCTTATGTACCTAATCTTTCCAATACAGAGGAGGCCTTCCTTTTCCTGCTAGCTCTAACTGGTAACGCATCGAATACTTTCAAAGACGGAACGTTTGTTTTTTTATCTCCAGATTTCAGTGTACACCACGCCTAATATGCAGACGATGTAACCATGAGCTGTATAAGCTTTACAGAAAATTCTGAGAATCCCGCGCTCACATAATTTCGTCATTCAGTCATTTAGAATACTTGTAATATTTTTCATGCCCATTATTTTCATTAAATTTTTATAAAAATATACATACATTGTACAAGTACAACAAAAACCTTCCAGATCAAAGCTCTCAACTATATACAAAATTCAGAAAAATGTAATAAATTAAAATAAAAAAACAAAAAGTGATCATCATAATTTAAAATTTAGAATTTTAGAATCTTCTGGGTATGCAATTTTTTAGCCTTTTCAATTTCAATTTAATAAAGAGTAATTGTGTATTCGCTCAAAAATCGTGTTGATTTTTTAGCCAGGATTTTTTGCATACGACTTTCGAAGATATGAACGAGTATCTGTCATTTATGGCAATGGCGATCGCTCCTTTCTCCAACATGATATGACAGAATGTCATTTCAAAGAATTTGCTTGCTATTTGATATAGTTAAATAGCTGGAGCATACAGTACAATGCTAATGTAAAATTAACTTTCTCTTCTTTGGTCCGTAATTACGAACGAAATGATTTGGTATCCTTTCGACAGTCGCGTAGAAACTGGAGTACCGAAGCCTTCTTGGGAGTGCTGAACGCATGAATTTATAGCTCACCAATGAAGACATTGGTAGGCTGTTGCTTCATATGTTTCTCATACGAACGCTGCAGCCGAATGTAACGCTGACTGCATTTGACGCGGTACCTATTAACGGTAGCGGCGGTCGCCGTAGCCGAATAGATTGGTACGTGACTGCCATTAGAAAGCGCGTATATTTGAATCTCCATGTATGAAACACCAAAATGTTGGAAAAAGGTAGCAAAGAAAAGAAAGAGCTCACTCAGCGTTGAAAATTCTAAGTGAATAACGCGTCGGTTAGCATGAGCAAGAAACAAGAATATAAGAATGTTTCTGAGCGAAAAAAAATAAGAGGAACCAGCCGTCGAGCCCATACTTTAAATGTCATAAGTAATAATAAGTAAAACCACTGTTAAAACTATGCAAAATAATACTAAACAAATTTGCCAACACCAAAAAATTGACCAAAAAATTTTCAATAAAGAGAACTGTTTTAAAAAATATAGTAAATGCAAGTAAAAAGTAATAAAAATAAATTGAGAATTTTCAATGGCTATATGTTTGATTTTCTGCCCTCATTGCATACTATTTTATACTTATCATGCGCGCATTAAGCAAACATTTGAAGAGCCACATGAAATTTCGTATACTCATCAACATTCTTTTAAAAATTACTATCATGGTTTCAATATTTCATTTTTTGAATTATTTTTTATGCTTTTGCTGCCATTTTCACACACTTTCATATTTCACATTTCGCTCTGCTATTCATTATTTTAGTGAGTATGAACTTTATGTACCAGCTAAATGAATGTGGACACGCGAATGCGATGAAATTTAATCACTGCAGAAATTTATGATGTAGCACAAAATCGACAGTGAAAAATCTAATTCAAACCAGAGTGATGATAAATGGTTGACTGCTCGACATATTTTGTGAAAGAAAATACACAAGAGCATCAATAAAATTAAAAAAAATCAACGCTAATTTGAGCCAAATGACACCACCAATGGACTATAAAATCGTATACTGGAAATCTTTCTAAAACAAAATTGCTTGAAAAGTGTAAAATTTTGATAAACATTTTTTAGAATTATGTTTAAATTCGCAAAAAGTTTGAAATTTTGAATTTTTATAGGAATGCATACAATTTTATTTTCTTACAAAAATTGCGCTATACGGTCTGATGATAATACTTCTTTGCAATTAAAAATTGTCGGTCAAGACTGTGAAGTAAAACTGCAGTGGCAATTTTATTTTGTTTGTGCAAAATTTAATATAAAAACCATTTTATATCATATTATGTTTCATCTGATGACTTTTCAAGGGGTCCTTTCTCTTAAACCTTCTTCATATACAATTGCTGCCGGTCTTTCAGCTACCTCACTTAAGAATTGTCCAGCGTTGGCAGTTCTTTTACCTTTTGAGATAATTTTTATCAACTCTCGGTCTATGGGCACTTTTTTAAATGAATGAAAATGTTTAATCAGAAAAAAAAAAAATAAATAATTGGCGCGTACACTTCTGTTAGGTGTTTGGCCGAGCTCCTCCTCCTATTTGTGGTGTGCGTCTTGGTGTTGTTCCACAAATGGAGGGACCTACAGTTTCAAGCCGACTCCGAACGGCAGATATTTTTATGAGGAGCTTTTTCATGGCAGGAATACACACGGAGGTTTGCCATTGCCTGCCGAGGGGCGACCGCTATTAGAAAAATGTTTTTATAAATTTTGCTTTCACCGAGATTCGAACCAACGACCTCTCTGTGAATTCCGAATGGTAATCACGCACCAACCCATTCGGCTACGGCGGCCGCCTGTTTAATCAGAAGCGGAAGAAAAATGATGTTCGCAAGTATAGGCCGATTTTCAAACTATCAAGCATTGCTAAACTGTTGGAGTGCATTGTAAAGGACAAAATTTATTTTGCAATTAAGTCTTTAATTTACTCGAACCAACATGGTTTTGTAACTGACCGCTCTACAGCTACTAATATTCCTGTTTTTAGTGAATTCTGTATATTATCGTTTTTCAAAGGACTCCAAGTTGTTTGCATTTACACTGACTTCTCTAAGGCATTTCACAAAGTGTCGCACGAGATTCTAGTAAGCAGGTTAGCTTGCTTGGGTGTTCACTCCACCTTTCTGCATTACTTAAGTCACATTTGACGGAGAAACGGTGCGGTCGCGTCTGCCCTTAAATTTTAAAAAAGGTTTTCATTTAACATTTTCGAAGCGTCAGTACATTTTCAGCACATCTTAAAATATTTTTAATAATGCACTATAAAGTGTAACACAGCTTAAGGATCTTGGAGTTTTATTCGATATGAAATTTTGCTTCAATCGTCACATTAATTTTATTAATTATTAATCGTACTTTGTTCTAGACTTGAGAGTAGATCTGAAGTAGATCGCAATGCAGCTTATTCATTCTCACTCAATATATGCTAATATCTTTTTGTGACCTTACGACCAATTTCCTAAGCAGGCATTACGTTTGCTACAATTTGTGGCCCCTGTTCCAACCTATAATTCTCGGCTAAAGCTAATTAAATAGTATCTCTAGAAAAGAGAACAGCAGTTTTTTCATTTATTTTCCGTGTTGTTGATGGCGTCGTTGACTGTCCAGTTCTACTTGAGTGGATAAGCTTTAGTGTTCCACAAACAAGTCTTCGCAATATTTTCCCTTTTTGTGTGGAAAACTGTATGACTAATTTTGCGAGTAATGCACTCACTGCTCGCGCACTTAGTGACTATAATTCATTATGCAATTCGAGTCTGCTTGATTCTTTTTTATCTAGATCTAATTTTGTAAAAATTTGAAATTTAGTTGCTTAATATTATATTTATATTGATTGATAATTTTTAGCTGCCAAATTTGCCTTATTTTTCTTTACATTTTTGTTTAGTCTGTAAGGTAATTTGTACTGTAGATTATTAAATAAAATAAAATAAAATATAATATAAATTGAATTGTTAAAACAATCTATAAGCAATATGGTGATCAACAAATCATGAGAGATGAGTACCCAGAAATATATATATAATATTTTTAAAAACAAAAAAATTAATCATTGATGCTTAGAGTTCCTGCAATTTTGAATAGGATAATTACAGGTAATTACATAGTGACAATAGTGTTTTCATGAGTAGAAATCATCAAATATTTTTACGTTTATATTAGGGAAAATATGTACCCTAGATTGCAAAAAAAAAAATGATTATGAAAAGTTATTTTAATACCGATGTATATTTTTAAGTTGATGTAACAAAATTATTCGATGTTTTCGCTTTTTATTTTCCAACCTCAGTTCCATTCCAAAAGAGGCTGATTAGCGTTTTTCGAAGTAAAAAATTTTTTTTGACCACCAAGTCACAACTACCATAAAGTGTGTGAAACTATGTATGCAGCTGAAAACTCATTTATTTAAGTTGCTTTCTGAAAAATATGGGCTCAGTAAGCAATGATAGTAAATTTTTAAAAAGTTGTATGACATTTATTTGCAGATTTCAATAAAAGATTAATTTTGAAATCTGTCAAATTCATACATTGATTTCAAGCTAAGGCAGTTCCCCAAACTGCCCAATCTGCACGGTGAGAGAAAAATATGTTAATCACGTCTTATTCCAAAGCCCAAACTATGCTCATGAAACTTTTTAAATCTTAAACCGAGAAAATATTGTGGATCTTATGCTGAAATCAGCTGATAACTAGAGGGGAAGCCATAATGATTTAAAGCGCGAGGAGCTTCGTACACGTCATGACAGCATGTTAGCTAACCAGTCCAATGAGGCAGTAACTTCTTAGGCAGTGCCACGTGGAGAGGTGTTTAGTATGGAGGTCTAGCTGAAGGCTGTAAATCCTGCCGCAGTACTCATGCGAGTTTCGTCTTCATGTGAGTGAATGTCATTCAGGAAAAAAAGCTGAGGAATTATAACTGCATACTTTAAAACCAGCAGAAGTAATACATATATTTAATTTGTAGCATACTGGTTATAGTTCAGTTACCGTGAGAGAGAAAGAAAAACAGCAGCTGCTTCTAAATCCAGAGTTTGAAAAATGGCAAACCAAAGCGCCTTTAAGTCCCACTGTTGCGTTAGTTTTTACATTCAGAGCCCTTTGTGTGTGAAATTGCCTTTAACTTTTCACAACTGTCACGCAACTGAATGCGTGCTAGTAATCCTTATATTTCCTTATCCTCCTGCAGCTAATCATCATTGTCATATCCTGCACAAAACGTGCAATTTTTAATATATTTTTGTTTATATTTTATTTATAAGTTCTTTATTTATTCACTCGCTTGGTTGTTATATGACGTGGCAGAATCATCATTGACGATTGCAGCCCTGAACATGTGAAAAGGCCAAAGAAAATCGTTAAAGCAACAAAAACAGGTTGGCGATGTGGTCGTTGGTTGGCAAAGAAGCAGTTATGGACAGAGTTGTGGCCTCACATTCTACTAAATAAATATGTAAATATAGATGTATACTCATATGTATCCGTATTATGATTGTTTGAGCATGTGTGAGTGTGTCTATGTGTAGTAAAATCGTTTGCATGCATGCTTATTGATTTTTCTGTAACTTTTGCGCCACTTTCCGGTTTTATGTTTTCTTTCCACTGTTGTTGAGGTGAAGTTGACCATCCCCATCACGATGCGTGTTTTACCTGTTTTCACGAAACCTTCATTCGATACTTAACATAAAACTCCTGCATAATACTGGCGCCTTTAAATGAAATGTTTAGTGCTATGCCTATTTAAGTCTATTTTTTGTTAGATAATTTCTCATTCATATTGCCCTGAAGCGATTTTGAAACGTATTGATGAGTCGTTTCTTTATAGACAGTTTATTCATTTATTTATTTATTTATTTATTTACTACCAAATATGAATAATCATATTACAAAATTAAGGCTGGCAGCAAGGCTATCGGAGTGGATAGACAATTTAATTGAGGAATGTTTTGAGCCTTTATATTTAGACGATCCAATCTGATTGCCTCAATGAGTATAAGCTGAACTGGAGCATAGAATTAGATTTGTCTTTCCTCTAGTTTTATTTAAGCGTTGCTATGTCTTCCAACTCTGCTGCTGAGATTAGAGATTGGGCCATAAAAATTGTCAACAAGGGTCGTGCATCATTTATGTTCTAGCAGTTTTGTTCTTTCCGCCACCAAGATTTGCTGAAGGTGGGTTTCCACAAACTCCAAAAAAACATATATATTTTACCAAAAAACTAAAAAAAAAACAATTCTACCAAAATCCTAAAAAAAATAAAATTACAAAGTAATTATCAAAAAAATATTTACTTCACTTAAAGAGCTTTTTAACATTAACATTAAACAAATTTCAGGATTCTTAATTCTTTTTTTTTAATTTTTTCCACATACCTCTTAATATAATAAATATTCAAGTCAACAAATAAACTAATATTTAGAATAATTTACAATGTTCAAAATACTTGGATCTCACTTCACATGAAAGCGCTCCCAGGTGTTACTTTCACTAATTTCATTTTAATGATTGTATTGATTTTATTCGTATGCTGCTTTATTTTATTGCCTTGTCTTTAATTTTAAGTAATAATCATTGCCTTCGCACGTTTTGCTAATAAAACAATTGCAATATCTTATTGCACTAATATTTACATAATAAATAACAGTAATAATGAAGAATGCTCGAACATAGGTTTTGTGTTCGTCGTGTATATCACACAAATTTGCATTGGGTACAACAAAAATAGTCAGCTCTCAAATCTCTTTTGTATTTTACACGATTTATTGTTACCAGTCCTTTCGTTACCCTTTTTCATGGTTAATTTTTGATATGAAATACTTTATGAAATATTGCCAACGCTTGAATGGCATGGCATTGTGGCGTGACATGGTCAAGTATGCGAAAAACAGAAAAACAAAAACAAAAAAAAATTGTTACATTGTATGTTGTTTTTTTTTGCCTCCGCGCCTTTCATCGGAGCGCAGTCTCGACATTTAAAGTCAAAATTTAATTAAGAAGAAAGTCCAAAGTGGCAACAACACACAAAACACAATAGCGCCATAATGAGTAGCAGGCTATATTATATTTGTATGGAGTAGTGGAGAAAGGTACGTGGGCAAACACAACAAAAAAAAAACCGAAAAAGTGAAAAAGACGCAGTCATATTTTAGGCGCTTTAATTGAGACCAGGTGCGGCCGTCAACAAAACTATTGTTTCTAATGCCCCTTTTGCCCTTTGGCTTTTTTTCCCCCACTACCACAAATTGTTCCTTTGGCAATCGCACGAAATATCGCGAGATTGCGGACATAACGTTTTGTCATTTGTCATTTGCATTGTTCGTTTTCATTGCTCTACTTGCAGCATGACACACACACAAACACACACAACTTCTGGCATAAGGAAGCAAGCAAACGTTTTAGCACGCATATGCACCGTATTTTTACATTCAAACATGTCTACATACATATATACTCTACTGTAAAGCCTACTAGCTTGCTTTGCAGCTGAAGTAGTATATCTCCAATGCTGCCAGCTGGTATTTTTAACGTGGCGTTATTCTACGAAATCTCAATTGTCAGCATCTGCATTACAATAGCATCAGTTAACAAGCCCAGCGCATCAGTTTTATACCAGTTAAGAAACTAGTTCATAATGGACAAAAGAAAACTAGTCCGAGTTTGGACGAAAATCACTAGTTTTGGACGAGTTGAAAAAGTAAACAATAATCGATAAATAAAATATTAGTAAATACATATATTGCTCGCCTTAATATGATGAAAAAAATTATAATTGTAAAAAAAAATATAAATTATATTTTATAAATTAACATTTTTTTTTCTGTTCTGAACTAAATTAAACCAATTTCAAATACTTATTGTTAAATATCGCTATCTGAAAACATTGCAGCAATAAAAGCAACAAACGTCATTTTTCGAGCTCATCTCTAATTGCGCATTTTAGAACTGGTCCACTTCAAACCACTCTCCAACTAGTATGATTTTCTATGAAATACCATTTCATGAACTGGAATGTCTGCCAAGAAGTTAGTCTTTTCAATGCAGGGTAAAAGGTGAACAATATTTATTTTAAACACAGCTCTAATTGGTCTTTTTCCAGCTGGTCCACTTCTAGGCTCTCTCGAACTAGTACGAATTCATCCATCAATTACCAGTTAATGAAGTAGAATGTTTGCTGAGCAGTGCGAGTTCTCCCTGCAACGTAATCGCATGACATTTACTCACGCACACACACATACATTTAACCAAACTATTTAGTAGCCTGCATATGGCGCATTGCAGCCACATCCATTGCCGTTACCATTAAGGCTGTCATTATCGTTACCACTACCGCTACAAACATTGTTGTTTGTCTTTGTCCGCGTACACGGTTGTGCTCTACATATAAATGCATGTTTTGTACCTATGTGTATATGTATGTATGGCTCTGTATGCTCTTGGCAGCACGTGACTGCTTTGAGTAACTTTTTCACAAGCCTACTTTTCGTTATTTTCCCGGGCGCCTTACTTTCGCGATCTTTTGTTGCTTTTCCATTTCTTTTTTTTTTTTGTTGTTAGTTTTTGGTTTCACAGTCATTGTACTTTTGTTCGCTCTGCTGGTTTAGTAGCAAACCATTTCTTCCTTTCTGAAAGAACTTGTGATTACTTTTATGCTCAGCAGTTTATTTTAATCGAATGGAAAGTAAACAATGGAAAACTGGCGGTGTCTTGACCTCTTGTCAATTCTTTGCGGCGACATACTACTTAAGATATTGCGCACAGATTTTCCACGCGTACTTTAATTTATATGGATTGCACGTATTGGCCTAGTTCTTATTTCTTGTTTCTTAATTTGATTGGAAGTCAAAGAACAAAGAAACTTGTACAAAACTCAAGTCATTTACATCAATTCGGAGATGATTTGATGGTTTCTTTAGTGCTTGGTACTAATGGACTCACTTTGTGGTGGAATAGACCGCTCATGTTAAATAGAGAGTTGACAGTTTGCAGGAATTTTTGTTCCTTTAATTAATTTTGCTTGCTATCTGTTTGTATCTTCCTGATGCTATATAAGATAGTTAGAGCTGCGGAAATAAATCGCAGAGAATAAAGCGTGTAATTTACTAGCACTTACTGATGCTGAGGATCTCATAGGCATCAACAACTGCATCATTGATCTTGCCTTTTTCCGATTAATAAAACGAAACAAAAGAGTACAGGTGTGAACGAGGTACTCCCGCTATTCCTAACAGTTATAATCTTGAAGCTTAACCATTTACTTGTGAACCATCATCAGCATCCTAATAATGTGAAATCCAATAGGGAACCTCTCTAGCCAACAAAGGCCGCTTTGAACTAACAGCCATTTTCGAGAAAAATTCGCTATGGGCGAACAAAATCCACAATTTGTAAGTCATTCATCATACCCGTCCAAATGAATGACGCAGAAGCATGACAACAACTCAAGAGGTGGTTCCTGAATGCTCGAGATCATGTTTCTGTGGAAGATTTCTAAACCTTCACGTTTTGGCGACGGGGAATATCACAGACCATGAATCCATGAGTTATAATAACTTTATGGTGACACAGACCTAGTGTGGGCAACTCTGCTGCCTGGGTTATGTCGAGATCTTGAAAATATTCAATGCGGTACCTGATGATGGTGGTAGAAGAAATTTCCTCCCTTTGTAGAATTTTTAATCAAAAACAGGACATTGGAAGAGTATAGGACTTATTTGAAGCCGGAACTTTTAGGTTGGGCCCAATCCATACAAAAAATTAAGTACTTAGAGAAAAAATTAAGTACTTATGAAAAATTAAGTACTTATAGATCCGATCCCGAGGTGCTGCTGACACCGACAGCACTAAAAATAAAAAGTTAAGCGTAGAACCTACTGATTTGAATGCAGTACAGTCGAAAATTCCTCTCCTTTTTTGTTTTGAAAAAATGTAGTGGAAAAGAACTTGAAGAAATGATAGTCGCGCTTTGCTGAGGTCAAAATCGCTGAGCCGAGTCAATCCGTACGCAGTAATTACTTTCACTCTGATGTCATTCATTCTGCGTGTATGGGGAGATTAATGTAATAAACTAAATTGCTTGCGCGCCCTTCCTCAAGATCTACTGAATAGATTCCTAAATGTCTATCGGGCCGCTTTTAAGTTTTTGGCTCTGCAGGATAAAATTCGTGGATTACTAAAAAGTTTTGAAGTTATTACATCTTGCATATAATATTATAAGCAGTGTAGAGCAAGAAGAGCAACATAAAATTTTTTTATTGTAACTCATATCAGCGGTTTTTATTTCATCACGTTTTAGAGTTACTAATGTAAAAATTGCGCATCGGTTTTATAGACAAGGGAAAAAACAGAAAGTTTAAATGTGCTGCAGTGTCTCCCGCTGTGGGATATTCCATTTTCTTCCTCAAAGTTTGTCTATGGGAATTAAGTCCAGGCTGCAAGCTAGAAGGAAGCAGAGTGAATTACATCAATATCCTGTCGGAAAATCCACTAATTTCCTCCCATTGTCGGTAATTTATGTGTCACAACTCCACTAAAAATTCCATCATACAATTTTGCGATTATTTTTGTTACAACTCTGAGAGCCGAAGGCAATGCCACGGGCATATTTTTTATCCAGAGTGTCCTTAAACTCGGCCAGTGAAATTGGAAATCATCAAGTCCAGCTAAATTACATTTGTGTTTTTTCGTTTACACCCACCTCTACTAGCGCTAAACAATGATGGTGAGTGAGGGAGGAAATTGTCAAAGCGAATATGTTGCATGAGAGGAAATTGCCAGTGGCACTTAAATATCAATTAACGGGTTCGCTACGTTTTGTTCATATATTAAACGCACTTTTTATGTTTGTTTTTTGTCATTAAGCTCATAGAGCAGTGGTCGAATTTGATGAAGTAATCAAAATAGAAACTTAAAAAGTCTCCAAAGTACTTCCAAAATGAGCCACAAGCCAATGAGCTAACACTAAAACTATTAGGGGCCAGTTTGCCGATAGATTGTTTTTAGTTTTGGCTTTACATATTATTTTGAGCGCACAGTTTCAAAAATTCTAGTAAATTGTTCATTTCCAGATCCATATGAATCTTTCAATGAAGGGAGGAATGCAAAATGAAGCCGTGACACGGTGACATGGTGATACAGGTGACATTATTCTCATTACATACCATGCAGTACGTACTGAATTGTATGTAACGAATATAATTGCTAGCTGCCACACTTTATATCATGACAGTACTGTTGAAATATAGATGTATACATAAGTAATAAAAGTAATTAAAAGTACTTTTTTTGCTAGCAAATCGTACCAAGAATACGATAAATCTAGTCAAAACCCGCTACAGGGTGGAGCAATTGGCGAAAATCGATTTAAATTTATTAATACTTTTTACTAAGAATATAATTTTTTACTTACTTTTCCTACCTTCAAATGAAATATATGGAAAATGAAGAAGAGATGCTCTAACTTTTGATATTCTTTACTTTCCAAAAAAGCCAAACCGAAATTTTGTATGAAAATTTTGATGGCTCTCTGGACTGAAAGATATCACACAGGCTCCTCATTTTTGTTTTACGAAACCTCTTAGACTTAAATCAAACATTTCCTGTGCTACGTAATGTAACAAACTATTGTTAACTCTACAGGGCGGACCGTACACTACACTTCATTGTCTAGACAAATTTTTTAAAAGATTCCAAGTGTAACGATATACAAATTAGTATCTCAAATTTAGTTGCAAACTAAGTATGAAGTAAGTCCTCTAGGTCTTCAAAGTCAAGCCGATTTTACGCGCTACCATATTTCGAGTTATCAGAGATTGCTACGAAGGTAAAGAAGAGCAAAATAAATAAATGTCTGGGCGCCAACCAAAACTAAGTGACAGAACCACATAAACTCTGATGGCAAGTGCAAAAATCAACTTGGGCCAATCAACGAGGTGATTAGCATGACCATTTAGTATTTGCTGTACTTTGGAAATGGCACCGAATTTTAAAGGAAAAACAAACATTTCGCATCGGCTTCGTAAGTAAAAATCAAAAGATATCGCTGAACAGCGTGAAATAATACAAAAATACTACCGACCCCTTCGCAACAAGCAAAACCATCACTTGGGATGTCCAATCCTATTTTACTTTTTCGCACCACGAATTAGGTGGAAATAATGATTTTTAACCTTGACGACAGTGAGAGAACAGCAGATAATGTAAAATTTGTTTGCAAAGCTAAATATGTTGGTTGGGATCGCCATTTAATAGAAAAGTGTTTCACATCCAGTTGTTCGACCATCTGGAGTTAAAGCCATCAATTCTGGCTCTTATATTAGACAATGCGTGCCAAATTTGATGATATAATAAACAGAAGAAAAACATTGCAATGGCTCACTGATTAAAATATTTCATTTGCGTAGATAAATGATAGCCCGCGAAATATTTCAAAGACTCGTTCAATTGAAAATTTCGAGCAGGAAGAATTAATCGGAAGAATTAAGCTAAAGTTGAAAGTGGTCAAAAAATCGTTTGGGGATGATAAGAAAGCTTCGATACACACTGTGAAAAGTTTAAAAAAATAGTTCACCGAGTGATCTGTAATTGTATTATTATATAGTTTTAAAATAAAATAAACTACTATTCAAAGAAGTTTTGTTTTTAATGGAATGGAATGGAATGGAATTGCCTGTTCTTCATCGGACACGTCCCCAGGCGGTGGATCGGGGAAGCCTCGGCATCATGCAGGGTAAAGTACCACTAGCGGACCAAATCACACAAACTTTTGCTTGGAGGTGCGGATAGTTCAAGTATCATCAAGATAGGGTAGGGAGGGTAGCAATCTACGTATGTATTATTTACGTTAGTGGGGTAAGTTTAAATTAGTCGCAGAACTTTTGCAACACTCGTTAGTTTTGCTAAGAGGTGTCGTTCGCTGATGTGTGTTGAGGGTAAAGTGTGGAAAATATCATCTTAATCGAAAGAATATTGTTAAAGAGTTATTTCCCTTACTGGTTCCTCTCGCTTTTATTGAAGCTTATGTAGAACATCCACAGATAAATTCCTTCACATGAAAAAACCGCTCATGAAAACCATCTGCCGGTCTGAGGCAACATAAAATTCTAAGGCCCAAAATATATGGAACCAAATAAAGTCACACAACCCAAAAAACGGAGCAGAAACTCTTCCAAGCACACAACCAAGGGGTGTAAGTGTCAAATATACAATATATATCCATATATAAGTGTAATACAACTATATATATATGTATGTTATATATGTATATATGGATGTATATCCTAGCTGTCTCAAGCCATGAACTACAGAATTCCTAACTGCTTATTTACTTTTCATAGATTGACAAGAATATGTGCCCCATCTGCACATCTAAAAGATAGATCAATGTCATTTAATGCAAAGCATTTGCCAAACTATAGTAAGTAAAGCCTGATGCAACACGGCGGCACGAGCACACAATAATATAGTACACTCATATATTATGCTGAGGAATTCACATCTTGTAAATACGACTTTAACTTTTATAAATGGTGCAATACAAATGCAAATGCAATGACCATAAATTTGCAGTCAAGAAATGAAATTTCGACAACGAGTTTTATTTTCTAAATTAAAAAAATTGGGAATTAAAGAGTACATAGGTACATTATTCAAGGTCCAGCACTCGAAGTGTAACCAACTTCAGACCGCTCGCGATTGTTCGTGAGCTCGAGCAACTTAAAGTAAATAAAGCTTTTGTTTATCGCACCATTATTCGTTACAATGAAACGGGTAGCATCGCGAAACGTCATTGAGGTGGTCATCAAAAAACTGCAACGTCACGTGAAAAGGTTCAAAAAGTGAAGAAGCGACTTGAGCGAAATCCCCCACGAAGTGCCAGTCAAATGGCGAAAGAACTGAAAATTTCTGACCGTAGCATCCGCCGCATAGTGAAAAATTATCCCAAAGTCAAACCTTACAAGGTCCAAAAAGCGCATGATCTCACACCAAAGCAGCAACAAGTCAGATTTAAGAGAGCGAAGGATTTACTTCGCTTGGCCGAAAGCGGTAAATTTCCGAATATTGTATTTTCTGAGAAAATTTTTTTCAAATTGAGCAATTCATAAACCCCCAAACCGAAGGGCTTATTTGACCCACCGTTCATAAGAGAATTTGATTCATCGATTAGCCACCAAGAGGCAGCACCCGCCACAGGTAATGATTTGGGGCGCTCTCGAATCGTTTTTCTCGGGCCTGGCGTCCAGGAAAATGCGAAATATTATCGGGAAAGGGGTTGCTTTGAGGCCGTGGGCAGACAAACATTTCGGCGACAGACCATGGACGTTTCAACAGGACTCGGCATCGTCTTATAAAGCTCAAGTGAACCAAGAATGGCTAAAAAACAACGTTCCTAACTTCATAACGTCCACACAATGACTCTGAAATTCACCAGACGCGAATCCAATGGATTATTCTGTTTGGGCCACTTTGGAGAGTAAGGTCCGAACTAAAAGATTCACCAGTCTCGAGGCACTGAAAAAAGCCATTTTTCGCGAGTGGGCGAAAATACCTGCAGTCACATTCGGTTAGCTTGTGATTAGTTTCTGGACCATTTTAAGGCCATAGTGAAGGCAAAAGGTGGTCATATCGAGCAAAAGTAAATCGATTCTTAATTTTGCACTATTTTTACACATTTTTTACTTTGAATTGAATAAAAGAATTTTTGAAACTAAGTTTTCAAAATAATTCTAAAAATGAAGATGGAAAGATTTTTCCATTATCAACTATTGAATACATTTTCCACATTGGCTTACGCTGTCTCTCGGTATATCACAGTTAAAATGCATTCTTAAAAAATTAAATTCTACAATGAGTAATGTAAAGCAGAAGTTTATCCCAGCACTCGTTGACGCCGTTCATAACATTAATCACAATATTCTGATTCTTCTAATATGGATTTTCTAAAAAATTTTATTTTACACGCTCTTAGTACTGGGCAGCGCGCCAAAAAGTGTACTATATATTCAAGCTCTCCAGTATTGAACATTGAGAAAGTTTTGTTTCCCATTTCGAACTTATTATTATTCAAGATAAGTAGATAACTACTAGCTCTTATTATCAATAAGCGTAAACACATAGCACATTTTTTAAAATAAATTTGTCTAACTTCTTGTATATTTGTATTAGCAGCTGTTTGTTTATATAATGTAATATTCACTCTGACTTGCTGAAAAAACATTTTTATGTCATCTATCCACATTTATGGAAACATATTAAGACGCATACCAAAAATTGGAGGAGCAGCTCGGCCAAAACTCAAAAAAGGTGCATAGGCGTTTGCCTATACATATATCCAGATTTTGGATAGCATGCTATCTATTCGCCAGTTCATATTAGCATTATTAAATAATTTTCTTAGTTCTTTAATCCGAAATTCGCCTTTGTGCCAAATAGTTAGGTTTGCCGGTTGTCTGAAAAATCAAATAATGTTCTATAAATGTACCAGAGATGCAGTTCTATTGTGTACAAATGGCTAGCTTGTATTCCTGTCTCAAGTTGGAGTAAACG
>JAYXIM010052023.1:0-16071 GCA_037575425.1 Anastrepha fraterculus | reverse complement strand
CGACGTTTTCTGACTACAAGGTTCGGCACTCGAAGTGTAACCAACTTCAGACCGCTTGCGCAGCTGATGCGCGGACATCAGCTCTCTGTTAGTTGGCTAAATGACAGTCCAGAGTATTATTTACAAGCGCGCGAAATCATTTTGTCGAGAATAAACGCTAAAAAAGAAAATCAGTAATGGATTTCAAACGCAATAGTGCGATTACATTATATGATATTTGGCTAGAAAATCACAACCACTGATTGTTCGTGAGCTCGAGCACCTTAAAGTAAATAAAGTTTTTCTTTATCACACTATTACTTGTTACAATGACACTGGTAGCATCGCGAAACGTTATGGAGGTGGTCATCAAAAGACTGCAACGTCACGTGAAATGGTTCAAAAAGTGAAGAAGGGATTTGAGCGAAATCCCCCAATTAAATGGCGAAAGAACTGAAAAAATCTGACCATAGCATCCGCCACATACTGAAAAATGATCTCAAAGGCAAGCGTTACAAGATCTAAAAGACGCATGATCTCACACAAAAAAGCAGCAAGTCAGACTTGAGAGAGCGAAGGAGTTGCTTCGCTTGGCCAAAAGCGGTCTATTTCCGAACATTGTGTTTTCTGATGAGAAAACATTTCACACTGAGCAATTCGTAAACTCCCAAAACGATAGGGGTTATTTGATGGACCTTTCATACGAGAATTTGAGTCATTGATTGGCCACCAGGAGGCAGCATCTGCCACAGGTAAAGGTTTGGGCCGCTGTAAGCGCAGATGGGCGCTTTCCAATCGTTTTCATCGAACCTGGCGTCAAGGCAAACGCGAAATATTATCAGGAAAGTATTTTGGAGATTGCTTTGAAGCCGTTGGCAGACAAATATTTCGGTGGCAGAGGTTTCAATAGGACTCGGCATCGTCTCACAAAGCGCAAGTGAACCAAGAATGGCTACAAAACAACGTTCCGAACTTCATAACATCCACACAATGGCTCTCAAATTCACCAGACGCGAATCCGATGGATTATTTTCTTTGGGCCATTTTGTAGTGCAAGGTCCGGACTAAAAGATTCACCGGTCTCGAGGCACTGAAAAAAGCCATTGTCCGCGATTGGGCCAAAATACCTGCAAGTCACATTCGGGCAGCTTGCGATTCGTTTCTGGACCGGTTCAAGGCTATAGTTTAGGCATAAGGTGGTCATATCGAGCAAAAGTAAATTGTAAAAGTAAATATCAATTTTGTATTATTTTCATCCATTTTTTACTTGGAATTGAATAAAAGTAATTTTCCAAACTAAATTTATGGCCTTTTTAATTGGTTACACTTTGAGTGCCGGACCCTGTAAAATCTTATTCGTTTCAATTCAGATTTTCCTCTAAAAAACATAAGAAGTTGTACAGCACAAGATCCGGTGAATCAGGTAAATCGTATAACAGATATACCATACTTGACTTGGAAGAGCCCATGACTGAATCATTTTTGTAATGGTTAATTTTTTCCTTATTCCTTCAAGGTTGGTTGGTTGGTTAAAGTGGTGATGCATTCAGAATCCAACTAGAACTTCCGCATTATTTTGTTACCACATCCTCGCTATCAACTGCTATTTACAGCATGACTATCTCCAGCCTTTGCGGTTTAAGAACCTTATTCGGTTTTTGGCGTCTAAGCCAGAGAGTTGTTCGAGACTCTCGATCAGTGGTTTGCCCACAGTTGATATTCATAAGGCAGGGCACTCACAGAGGTAATGGAAAATCTTTTCCGTTTGCTCCGGTTGTTTACAACTATGACGGTTTGTGTTGTGAGGTATGCACATTTTGGCTGTTCCCTGATAGACCAAAAGCCAGTTATCACCACCGTGAGCCTGCAGGCATCCCTTAGTTTTTACATTTTTGCGAATTTCTTGAACCACAATTGTCGAAGGCCCTAAATTTGTATCAGTTTTTCATATAAAAATTTTTCCCCCTTGTTCACTCCTTTCGGGAGCATATGGCCTCGACAAGACTCTTCCATCGTGCACGGTTCTGTGCTGTTGTTTTTGCACCGTCCCATGAGATGTCGGCATCTGATAGTTCGCGCAGCATGGGCCTTCTCCAAGTGTTTTTTGGTCAACCGTGACCTCTGGTTTTCTCAATGTGTGACATATGCATCGCGTTTGATTTGCCTAAGAATGAGCTCCTCGTTCGTTAATCTCCACAGTGCGCCGTTGCTGATGGTGTTTGGCCAGAATATTCTGCAGATGATGTGTAGGCATTTATTGATGAAGGATTGTAACTTCTGTGTGATGATGTTAAAGACCAGCCATGTTTCGTTTCGGTACAATAATACTGCGGCCCGAATGCCATCCTTCTTTTGTTTAACCTGCAGTTGACATCGTAATCTGCTCCACTATCTGCAGTGATGATGCAGATGATGATGATGGTAGCAGAAGCTTTCGACAAATTCCACCGGGCATCCAATATCTGCCTTGCGTTATTGTGGCTAACTCTCATAGCCTTGGTCTTGACAGTCCGACAGTACGTGCCAGCGCGACTAGTCGGACCGCCTTCGCTTGCATGTCAGAGAGTTTGTGAGAGAGGAGGCAGATGTTATCGGCGAAGTCCATATTCTCAAGATGTCTGGTGAAACTCCATATGATGCCTTTTTTGTGCAGAGTCAGTTGGCTCATGTCGTCATCAAGGACGATGGCGAAGAGAAAGGGCGACAGGGGACAACCTTGCCTTACGCCTGCGTTGGTAGAGAATGGATCGCTGATATCGCCTTTGTGAAGTACTGCCAGTTCGGAGGTCAGGTAGAGGGCTTTGATGAAGCGGATTATCTTGGCGCTTTCTACTCAGTGGCAGCCATATTGCGTCTCGTTTGATAGTGCTCGACACTTTCTTAAAGTCTACGAACAGCATGTAGAGCAGGGAGCGCCACTCACTTGATTGTTCGACTATAATCCGAAGTGTACTGGCTTGGTCAACACAGCTTCGGTGAGGGCGAAAACCAGCTTGCTCGTCTCTTAAGGAGCGTTCGATATCTTTGAGCCTGCTCTGTATGATCGCGGCTACAATTTTGTAGATGGTGTTAAGTAGCGTTATTCCTCGCCAGTTGCCGCAGTCACGCAGGTCGCCTTTCTTAGACAGCTTCACTATGATGCCTTTTGTCCAGGACGGAGGCAGCTTTCCATATAAATATACCTTAATAATAATTACTAAATGTCTCAAGGCAGTTATAAAAGCAAAGGTAGCAATAAAAAAACGAATTCACTGCTTGTTAGCCTATAAAATGTGCTCCTATTATTTTTTAAAACTATTTGCGGCTAAAAAAGCTCCTGTTCCTTTTTGTGATTTCACGCGTCTTAAAGCAGCACCCTTTAGTCTGAGTGCTACGCTATTTTAGTTGATAAAGAGATAGAAGAAAATTAAAAATATTGGACACCTTTTTCGTACCCTTTCAAAGCTCATTTGCTCTCTTTGTTATTGCCGTCTCAGTCGACCCAGCAATCTCAGCTGTGCAACTCCAGCTGGTGTAAGAATTTGCTAGCCGTGCGTGTGACCGCTTTGTGCTTAGTTGAATGACTTTGACGGCATTTGTTGCTGTTACTGTGCATTTTGTTGTTGTCAGATAGTACGAAAAGCCTTTTTACGCTGTGATTATATTTACTTAAGGCCCAGTATCTTCTGAATTGCTTGCCGGTGCTGCTGATGACGATGATGCTGCGCTATCACACATACGCACATTCATACATACATACAGGCATACATATGTACATTCATGTATGCTTATAGACGTTTACGTTTACTTGTTGGCGATCGTGATGATGATAATGCAATGTGATTATGCGATCTAATGCTGTTGTTGTTTGTGTTGCCGGCTACGTCGTTGGTCGATGTGTTGCGTGCAACATGGCAGAATGTAATGTGATCAGTTTTGCGCTGACGTCTCATGCATCAACAGTCACAGTCACAGTCAAGTTCAATAAATTCACACAGACGCAAACACAGCAGCAGCTGCATTGGTGCAAGAAGTTGTGTTGCCACATACTTTGCTTGTATTCTCTTTGTTTATTTGTTGTGCTCGTATTGTGTGGTTTATAAATAACCATAAAACTGTAACGTCTAAGCATCTTAGGTGCAACAGCGAAAATTGATTTATAATGGGAATTTAATGCTTGGCAACAATTGCACACATACACACATGCAGATGTACGTACATATGTATGTGTGCTTGGAACAATTGAATTCAGTTCCCAATTCTCGGTTATGAAACAAGTAGTATTTGCAGTGTGGCACCTCAAATGAGGAAGCGGAACCGGATTTTTATTGAGTCAGTTACTTGCTGGACCGCGTAGTGCTGCACCGCTTCAGGTTAGGTCAGGGTCAACGCAGTGGGCCGGGCAAGCTGCGAGCTTTTCCGAGTATATGAGAAAGAGTAGGTAATGCGGAAAAATTCACACAAATTTACCTGTGTTGCACAACTTTTAATTGGAATCTATCAATAGGAGTGGATAATTATATTTTGCCTGAAGTTCAGAGATCAACAGAAGAATTGATTCTTCTCAATATGAGAAATGATCCAGTTGTAGGTAAGTTTGATGGATTGATCGCATAATTTGTGCTTGAGTTCTATTTCAACGTTTTTGATTCAATATTAATTTTTAATAATTTTTTGGCCGCCATATGACCGAGGGGCTAAAGCGAGATGAAGGATTAGCTTAGAAGTGAACTCTTAGATTCCTAAGGCGCGAACATTTTCAATACTTTGATTAACTGAATAGACGTATGTACGTGAAAGCTTTACATAAGTACAGGGTCCTGCACTCAAAGCGTAACCAATTTAAAAGGCCATACATTTAGTTTGGAAAATTACTTTTATTCAATTCAAAGTAAAAAATGTGTGAAAATAATACAAAATTAAGAATAAATTTTCTTTTGCACGATATTACCACCTTTTCTCTTGACTATGGCCTTGAGACGGTCCGGAAACGAAACGCAAGCTGCTGAATGTGATATTTGGGCCCACTCGTGGACAATGACTTTTTTCAGCGCCTCCAGACTGGTGAATCTCTTAATTCGGTCCTTTCTCTCCAAAATGGCCCAAAGAGAATAATCCACCGAACTCGCGTCTGGTGAATTTGAAAGCCATTTTGTAGTCATTATGAAGTTCGAAACGTTGCTTTTTAGCCATTTTTGGTTCACTCGAGCTTTGTGAGACGGTGCCGAGTCCTAGTGAAACGTCCATGGTCTGCCACCGAAATGTTTGTCTGCCCTGGCTTTAAAACAACCACCAAAATACTTTCCAGGTAATATTTTACATTTACCTTGACGCCAGGCTCGAGAAAAACGATTGGAGAGCGCCCAACTGCAATTACAGCGGCCAAATCATTACCTGTGGAGGTGCGGCTTTCGGGTGGTCAATCGATGACTCAAATTCTCGTATGAACGGTCAGTCAAATAAACGATATCGTTTTGGGACTTTACGAATGGCTCAGAAAACACAATGTTCGAAAATTGGCCGCTTTCGGTCAAGCGAGGCAACTCCTTCGCTCTCTCAAGTCTGACTTGTTGCTGCTTTGGTTGGAGATTATGCGCCTTCTGGATCTTGTAAGGCTTGATATTTAGATCATTTTTCCGTATGCGCGCGATGTTCGGTCAGATATTTTCAGTCCTTTCGCCATTTGATTGGCACTTCGTAGGGGATTTCATTCAAATCGCTTCTTCACTTTTTGAACCATTTGGCGTGACGTTGCTGTCTTTGAATGACCACCTCCATGACGTTTTGCGAGGTGGAAAATATTACAGCCGGAAATGCGGTTTCTTCTATCGCTCTTGGTGTTGCTTGGTGTTCCATATATTGGCTAATAATTTGCTGCAAAAACAAACACCTGCATTAGGGAATTCTAAACTTTTGCCTGAGAAAGCGAATGATAACAACCAACAAAATAACTGGTAATGGTGTTAAAAGAATTTGCTGTTTTCAGCGATTACTGCTTCTCTGCTTTTGAAAAAAGTCTAAGGTGGATACTCTCTACACTGACTTCTCGAAAGCTTTTGGCAAAGTCTCACATCGTTTCTGCTGAAAATGACCTCTTTTGGTTTTTAGTCAGCATTCTTGTCCTGGATTAAATCCTATGTACTTGACTGATAGGTGCTGCTTTGTAGCTTTTGACAACGTTGTTACAACACCTTTCAACGCGTCCTCAGGTGCCCCCCAACATAGCATCCTCGGGCTCCTATTTTTTGTTCTTTTTATCAATGATATTAGCTCATGCTTCCAATTTGCCAATTTCTTGCTTTACGCTAATGGCCTTAAAATATTTGCAACCATTGCAGATTTACGCGACTCAGATGATAATCAAATCATATCAAGAAGTACCATCAACCAATTAAGAATTATTAGATTCCTCACTAAGGATTTTCTCTCTCTCTCATCTCTCTCTCATCTCTCTCTCTCTCTCTCTCTCTCTCTTTATCTTGCCCCTATTTAAGGTTGACCCTCTTTGTCCTCTTGTGCCAGGTTCCTCTGTGCTGCGTCATCACATCATCAAGGTACTGCTCTCTTTTGTCCTTTGTATCGCATTTAGCCAGGTCGATTGTGGCCTTCCTCTAGTTTTTGTTGGCTCAGTTATCATCACGGCGAGTTTGCTGATGTGGTAGTCGTCTCTAGGCATTACGTATACGTAGCTTGCCTTCTCTCATTATCTCCGAGGTTCGTGGAATTTTCATATCTTCTCGTACCTGGATGCTTTTCACTTTGTCCACGCGCATTATTCCTTTTGCCCAGCGAAGCATTTTTATTTCCGCCACGTGGATCTTCTGGTTTTTCCTAACTTGCGTTGCTCAATATTCCGACCCGCACTGTATAATTGGTCTCATGCAGGTTTTGTAAATCCTTCCCTTAATCGACCATGACATTTTTCAGTCGCATAAAACGCCCGTCAGGCTGCGTCCCTTTAGCAACGCCGCATGAGCTCTGTTTGTCACATCTTCGTCTATGTTTTCATTTTCGCTCTGGATCGATCTAAGGTACTAGAAATTTGTTACTGCTATTGGCCGTTCATTAATACTGGGGGCCTCTCGTTGGACTGTTTCCTCTTCGGCAAACAATAGGTGTCGGTATTCGGTGTTCTTCACATTTATGAGCATTCCGTTGTTTGTCAATATTTCATTCCAAGTGTTCAGTTTTTCGTTCCAGACAAGCGAAACTATATTCCGCCCGCGTAAAGGATATTCATGGCAGTTTTTCTTGAACTTTAGCTGTCAGATGATCCATAGCAATGTTAAAAATCAACGAGCGGAGTGCTGAACTGTGGTCTACATCGAGCATCACTGGAAGCTTGTGCATCAGTGCGCCAGGTGTATATATTTACCTGGCGGTTTCCTGGTACATGCCTTGAAACAGGTTCATGTATTATTCTGGTATTCCTTTGACTATTGAGGACAGCTAAACTAATTGTCTAGGTGCCTTATCAAAGGCCTTCTCTAGATCTACAAAAACCAGATTTTTCTTCCCTCTGCGGCATTTCTCCGTTAGTATTTTAATTGCCCGTATGGCATCTGTTGTTGACTTTCCGGCTACGAATCCCCATTGGCTTGGTGTTATTTCTGCCATGATTTCAACGAGATCTTGTACAACCCTTTCCCTTTAAATTTTAACTCGGTCTTGGAGGTGATTTCCAGTTACAAAATAAAGCGTAAAAACTGGGCTACCTGGGCTATTTTATTTGGTTTCTTGGCAGCAGTTGCTTAGGTACTGACCTGGGTTTTTAGAGGCTGTGCGCTTATATGCAGCCGGGTAAGCAGGATCGCTCGCCGCAAACGGAGTAAAGCAAGCTGTGTGTGAGATATTAACGAAATTCTACTTTTATTTGAAAGCACCTCTTATGCCTATGAGATCGCTGAAAAGTCTTTCATAGCCTTGCACTGTGACATGGATCCGAGAGGCTCTGCTACATAGATCCGGCTGAATTTGAGCAACGGTCTGCAATCTGCTGACTTTAAAGACCTCAATCGATTGCCGCTTATTGGCATACAATTTCGTTTGCAGGAGGCTCCACAAAAAAAGTTTAGTGGGTTCAAGTTACTCAATCTTGGTGATCAATTCACGTCTCCTCAGCGAGAGATGACCATAGCCTCAAATTACTCATAATAAAGTTTTATCAGTTGCCTGTGCTGCCCCATCGTCTTACTTGGCACTTTATCAGCCGTGTCCGAATAATAAACAAAAGTTTTAATAGATATCATCAAAGAAGATGGACGCCAGAGTTTGGGAATATCAACCTTTCTCTATTTCTAAATCGTATATTTGTTTGCCTCAAAGTTTAATTTAAATATTGATTACTTTTTTTTTAAACAAATCTTTACCTATAAAACGAGTTTTTCATGTAGAAGTGATTACTTATTTACGCCTGTACTTGTACACCTAAAATTAGACATAAAATCAACAACAACTGCGTACCCATCTAAATATATGGGTGGCACTACATGGATACATACGCACGCACGCACATTTTTCTTCGAAGATAATAAATGTTTTCGGCATAATAAATTTATTAATCACTTGCAAATCGATTGCATGGTGCACAGCACGCGACCGACAACACGACACTATGCAAAAAAAAAAAAAACTTAAGGAATAGCAAACAGGTAAAGAAGTGTCTAAGTTTGAACGTAACCGAACTTTAAATACCCGGCGTATGTTTTTTGTGAAATGTTATGGTTAAAGTTAATAAGTGAAGTAAAAATATTTGCTCCCCTTTTCACTTTTTTTCGCGATCAAAATCATAAGAATATGATTCTAAGCAGGTTTTCGGATCAATTTTGAATCCCTGGAAAATGCAGTATGAGCTCTAATTCCGATTTGACTGAACGATTTCCGCGGTTTCTTTGACATATTCCACAATTGGCCTATCAGAATGTACCTCATTTTCTTCGTCTATGTGTTATTTTTTTTCTTTGTTCATTCCTCTCGGGAGCAGGACAGGACTCTTCCATCGTTCACGGTTCTGTGCTGTTGTTTTTGCATGAGATGTTGCCATCTGCTAGTTAGCGCAACTTGGTTTTTCTACAAGTGTGTTTTGGTCGACCTCTGCTCACTTGCGGGTTTCGGTCTACAGCCGTTCTCGTGATGCTATCTGTTGGTTTTCTCAACGTGTGACCTATCTATCGCCACTTTCTATGTTTTATTTGCTTAAGGATGAGTTCCTCGTTCCTTAATCTCCACAGTCCGTCGTTGCTGATGGTGTTTGGCTAGAATATTCTGCAGATGATGTGGAGGCATTTGTTGACGAAGGATTGTAACCTCTGTGTGATGATGTAATAGACCAGTTACGTTTCGCTTCCGTACAACTATACTGACTTGACGCATATTCGTAGTTTAGTGGGCCTGGAGATTTGCGAACTCCCCCATACTGCATGTATTCGTCCGAATTCCGCCCTTACTTTGTTTAGCCTGCAGTTGACGTCTTCATCTCATCTGCTCCACCATCTGCCGAGATGATGCAGCCGAGGTAACAGAAGCTTTCGACAAATTTCACCGGGAATCCGTCAACCATTATCTGCCTTGCGTTATTGTGGTTAACTCTCATAGCCTTGGTCTTGGCGATGTTGACCTCTAGTGAAACAGTGTGTGCCAGCGCGACTAGTCTGTACACCTTCGCTTGCATGTCAGAGAGCTTGTGAGAGAGGAGGCAGATATCGTCGGCGCAGTCCAGATCCTCAAGATGTCTGGGGAAACTCCATACGATGCCTTTCTTGTGCAGGGTCAGTGGGCTCATGACGTCATCAAGGACGATGGCGAAGAGAAAGGGCGACAGGAGACAACCTTGCCGTACGCCTGCGTTGATAGTGAATGCATCGCTGATATCCCCGTTGGGAAGCACTGCCAGTTCGAAGTTCTCGTAGAGGGCTTTGATGACGCGGATTATCTTGGCGGTTTCTAATCAGTGGCAGCCATATTGCGTCTCGTTTGATAGTGTCGAACGCCTTCTTAAAGTCTACGAACAGCATGTAGAGCAGGGAGCGCCACTCATCTGATTGTTCTACTATAATCCGAAGTGTACTGGCTTGGTCAACACAGCTTCGGTGAAGGCGAAAACTAGCTTGGTCGTCTCTTAAGGAGCGTTCGAGCCTGAGCCTGCTCTGTATGATTAGTGCTACAATTTTGTAGATGGTGTTAAGTAGAGTTATTCCTCGCCAGGGCAGCTTCATGTTGATATCTTTTGTCCAGGACGGAGGCAGCTTTTCATTGCTCCAGTCGGCGGTGATGTGGGGATGAAGAATTTCTGCTGATATTTGCGGGTCGGCAATCATTAGTTCAGGCTGTATGTCATCTTCACCCGCAGCTTCTTAATTGCATCCTTAATCTCTGCTAGGCTGGAGCAGGATGTTGTTATTTTATTGCTAACAATACAACAACTTTCGATACTGCATTAAGTCCATAAATATTACAATTCTCTTTAGCTGCCTTCTACGTCTCCTCAGCTTGGTCATAGTGGTATTGTTGTGTGTGTGAAACGAGCGGACAGAGCTCTGCTGCCGAGGATCTGGTGGCGGAATTACTCGCTCAATTTTGTTTTTCAGCATAGCTGAAGGTCAAAGCGGGTAATCTATTATATTTGGAATATAATAAGAGAAGAGTACTACATATTTAAAATTCTTCAAGTAATCGAGCTTCCTTTTGTAATACAACACATCAGATCTAATTTAAGACTTTTTGTTTATTAGCTTTTGAGAAGTAATCTTTAAATGAAGGATGTACCTAGTTCCTGTCTGAGTGTATCTATTTTCAATCCATTTAGGGAGAATGAGTTAAGGGGAGCTAGAGGAGCGGTAGTAATAATGGTGAGTTCCGAGCTGCGACTTGCAGTAATTTGGCAGGTTTTTTTCGTTTATTGAATTTTGTAGCTCACGAAATTCCTTTAAAATTCTTTTAAAGAGTCACTCTTAAAGGAAAAAGCTTGGTGAAATGCCTAATTATAGACTGAACGCAGTGTAAGTTCTATATTTACCATTTCATAAGCCCTCTGAGAGGTGCAGAAATGGTTGGTCGAATGAAAAGATGATTAAGAATTCCAAATTGCTGCATGCTTACATATAAAAGAGGATAATTTTGCGCCCTACTCGTTTAAATGATATGCTTAACAAGCTTCGTATTTATTTAATTTTTACATTTTTGAAATTTTATTCTTAATTTTTATTCGAGTTACTCACTGCACTCATTGCATTCGTTTCCAATTTCGTGTACAAGGTCGGCAAGCGTAATTTTGCGGCAAGAATGGCGCACAAATTTATTATTTTAAACTACTTTCTTGGCTGGTAATCCAAAACCAACTGTTACAAATAAAAAACTTCAAATAATTTAATCTCATTTTAAACCAACATAAATTTAAATTTCAAAGGTCCATTTACAGAATGGCCAAACTTCGTCTTCTGCTTCGGCTATAAAATATCGTTTGGTTTCGAACAAAAAAAAAAGCCGAACTTTGGTCGTATATTTCTATACATATTTTTGTTAAAAATTGTATCAACTTTTAGTTGTTGTAGAATTTTTCGAGTACTGGTAGAAAAATCTAATTTTTTTAATTGCTTTGAAATAACATTTTCAAGAGCAATGTGGGGTCGTTCTCTATGGCACAGAAATTTAGCTTTAAATGCATTTAAGGTTTCAGAAAGTTTTTGAGGGAGCTAAACTATAAAGGGTTTTTTAATAAGAGGTGCTATTTTGATATTCAAAGAAAAATGCTATTTTATAATAAAAAATGATCGGATGTTTATTTCATTATATAGAGGAAGGTATGCCGTTAATAGCGGAAAATAACATCAAGCAAAAGAACACCACGAACACGCTTACAGTACAATATCCTTTTCATGAAATTTTCCATAACCAAATTCCAAAGTGGCTGCTCTATGTCCTCGATAGCCTCACGAATTCCATCTTTGAGGTCTTGAATCGATCCTGGGCTGAATATATTGGGTTGGGGAAAAAGAAATGTCGTATTTGTGATCGAAATTTTACGCTTTATTTCACGTATTTAGAATTATCCGATTCAAGTCAAATATGCCCCGTTTTGTTCGCAAACTTGTTGCCATTTAAAAGGCAACTTAATTATCCCCCCTTTATAAAACCCCCCTCCTTATTTGCAAAAAACTCAGACAACCAAATTTCGCAAGCCTCTTTTGAGGCCAACTTGGTATCACCAAGGGCGTTTTGCATGGACCGGAAGAGATGATAGTCACTTGGTGCCAGGTCCGGACTATATGGTGGGTGCGATAGAACATCCCATCCAAGCTCCCGTAGCTTCTGGCGGGTCATCAAAGATGTGTGAGGACGAGCGTTGTCCTGGTGGAACACAACACTATTCCTATTGACCAATTCTGGCCGCTTCTGGTCAATCGCCTGCTTCAAACGGTAAAGTTGCTCACATTAGAGGACCGAAATAAGGGTCTGGCCATAGTTGAGCTGCTCATAGTGGATAATTTCCTTCCAATCCCACCAAGCACACAGCAAAAGCTTCCTGGCGGTCAATCCGGGCTTGGGTCAAGTTCGTTCCGTTTTAGCAGAGAAACGTAAGCGTTGATTCGGTCCAAGAGATTGTTTTGCGTCAACAGGTGTGGCACCTAAACATCCAGCTTGTTTTGGAGTTCAATCTTCTGCAAATGGTTCCAAACGGTTTTGTAGTCTACACCTAGTTCCTGACTAATCGAGCGAATGCTCACATGCCGGTCTCTTTGTATAATTTCAACGATTTTATCAGTCTCTACGACGATTGGCCTATCAGAAGGAAATCGATCGAACCAACGCTGTGCTGTGCAAATCGTTACAGTATCAGGCCCATAAACTTCACAAATTTTTGCCGCCGCCTTCGTTGCATTTTTACCTCTAAGGTAGTAAAAACGTAAAATATGACGAATTTCTTGATTGGTGGACTCCATCTTTGACGCGCTACAACTTAAGATTGAAACGTACGATCACGACACTGTCAAAGAGACACTTGTAGTACAGATTGTCGGCTTCAAATCGCGTGACCCGATGCTATAAGTATAGGGTGTTTTTTTAGAGGTTAGGTTTTCAAGTTGGCACTACTTTTTTCGTAGATGGTCTTTTTGACAGCTGTCACTTGATTTATGCTCAGTTTGGTTTGCCATTTCATAATGAATAGACTTACACCTGAACAACGTTTGCAAATCGTGCAAATTTATTACGAAAATAATGGTTCGGTTCGCGCGACGCATCGAAGAAAATTTTGTTCAGCGATGAAGCTCACTTTTGGTTGAATGGGTATCATTTTTAAAACATAATGGCAAACCCTTATCTTTATAATAAAGCTAAATTCTTGGCCATAACATTAAATTATATACGTTTTATTTCATCTTGAAAACCTAACCTCTAAAAAAACACCCTATACAATGCAATATATGTTTAAATATCTCAAAATATTTGAATTTGTTTGAAAAAAAAAATCCAGTTTACTTCTTATTAATTAAGTTTGTTAACTTTGTTATTTAAGTCTACAAATAAATCAAGATAATTTAGATAATGCAGACCTTCTCTTTCATGTGGCTCCAAAGAAAAAAGTCACAAGGTGTTAAAAAGTCACAAGATCTCGGTGGCCAATTGTGATCACCTCTTCGAGAGATAACACGGTCCGCAAACTTTTCCCGTAAAAGATCAATGGTTTCGTTGCTTGTGTGGCACGTAGCGCCGTCTTGTGCAAAATAAACGTTGTCCAGATCATTACCATCCAATTTCGGCCACAAAAAATCGTTAATCATCTCTCGATAGAGCAATACCATTCACCTGTAACACCTGTTATTGGAAAACCCTTTATGTACTTATCAGCAAGATAAATTGAACTTTAAAATAAATTGCTAAAAAGTGAGTATTCGCAAACAGCTTAAATCTCAAATTACCCAGATTATTGTGCATGGGTATAAAAAAGCTGTATTGCATGATAGGTTAGAGATACTGTGAGAGTAGCAACAGAGAAAGGAGGCGACCTCAACGCCATGTAAATTGCAAAATTCAAGTACTGAGCAGGGAGCCATAAAAAATATGACTCGAAAAACAATACTGGCCAACACTAAAAATAGTATGTGCGAATACTAAAAATAACAATAAAAGCATAGCATTCCAATTTTACGCAGCTTACAAGAATTCTAAAACGTTGCTGACTGTGAGTAAAAATCCTCTGGCTCCTTGGCCATCACAAAAACATTTCCAGCAAGCTTTTTTATGATTATCACTAACAGTATGATTGCTATTAGTCAAAGTAGACATACTAACAACTATCACTAACACCAACAACAACAATAGCATGGACTACATGGCAATTCGTTGAGTATTTCGTTGTTTTTGAGTCTCTTTATATGTAATATTTTGTGGCAATGTAAATGTTCGTATGTAATTAAAAGAAAAATTGATTTTGACCGAGGGACCCGACTATGTAATATTCGGTTGTTCTTGGGATGGCTGATTTCGAATCCAAGGTCAGTTAAATTGGATTCTAGGGTTTAAACATAACCTCAAAAATACTCCAAAGTCCCCTAAAGGGGCGATAATCCTCAAAAATATACCCCTAGAGCGAAGCAATTTTTTATCTTCTGACTGTGTTATGTATATTACTTTGGCTTTGATTGCAGGCATATACTAGTTTGGGGAAAAATAAATCCATTACTTTCTCGGTAAATGGCTGTAGTGATCGATATCTCGTAAAGTATCCATCAAACAATTTAACGTTTCTGCTCGTTGTCAAGGCGACATTTCACACTAAAAAAATTCCTTGGCTGTTTTTTGTTTATTCCATTCAGTTGTGAGATACAGGATGTCAGCCATGGAAGTCAAAAAACATAAAATTCGATACATTTTACAGTTTTTCTTTGATAAAAAGGCGAAAATGCAAGTCAGGTCGCCGAAATTCTGGATGGAGCTAAATACGTGCAATTTTGGTTTCGTCGATTCCATTCAGACATTTTTGATGCTAAAGAAAATGTCGATAATGCCCGAATCAAATGACAGAAATAATCAAAGTTAACCGGCATTTTAGTAGTCGTAACATCGCTCAAAGAGAGCTAAAGATCGACCATAGGTTAGGTTAGGTTAAATGGCTGCCCTAGCTTAGGGCACATTTGGACAAATATTCAAAAATTCGTCCGTTGTGATGCCTTACAGGAGAGGAGAAAGGAGAAGGGAAGGAAGAAGGAGCCTTGGGATTAGTGACGATGATGACCATGCATTTTACGACGACGCCGACGGTGGCTGATTTATATTCGTAATTAGCCGCAACAAGCTACTGATGAACTTCACCAAATTTGTGATATTTAGACCCGCTATATCAGCAGGCGCAGCGAAAAAATGACAGCCCAGAGGTTTAAATCTTTGCCAGACGAGAACAGGGCAGCTGAGAAGAAGGTGTTGAGACGATTCCACGTCGTCTTCCAGACAGCTTCTGCAGAACGGACTTGAGGCAATCCCAAGTCTCATCGCATGAACACCTAACGGAAAATGTCCGGTAAGGATACCCACCAAATTCGAGAGCTAAAGATCGACCATAAAACAGCTTTAAACCATTTGCATAAATCTGGATTCAAAAAGAAGCTCGATGTTTGAGTGTCACACCAAGCAACAACGAAAAACGTAATGGATAGAATTTTCACCTGAAATCGGCTCATTTCTTAAACGGATGACGACTGTGGATGAGAAATGGGTCACATACGACAATATTGTGCGAAAACAATCGTGGTCAAAGGGTGATGAAGCAGCTCAAACGGTGGCCAAACCAGAACTAATGGCCAGGAAGGTTCTACTATGAATGTGGTGGGAGTTGAACGGAGTCATTTAGTGTGAATTGCTTTCATATGGCCAAACACTAAATTCAGATCTCTACTGTCAACAACTGAATCGTTTGAAGCTAGCGATTGAGCAGAAACGGCCAGTATTGGCGAACAGAAGAGGTGTTGTGTCCCATCAGAATAGCACAAGGCCACACACGTCTGTAGTGATTTGCTAAAAATTGCGGGAGTTTGGTTGGGCAGTTTTAATGCTAATGAGTGATAAGAAATTGGTATGAAGAGAGGATTGGGACCACAACATGTATTGGAGTAGAAGCCC
>JAYXIM010052021.1:0-15184 GCA_037575425.1 Anastrepha fraterculus | reverse complement strand
TCCTGTATTTCTCTTTAAAAGTTTGATTATTTTATGAGATTTAAGTCTAGTTGTCAATCCGCATTTGTTGCACTGAATTCCTGAAACAATTCCAAATTAAGGCGTTAATCCCGATTAACCCCACCATCTATCTAGGCTATTAGATTCTACTCTCAGTTTTCATAGAAATTTTAGGATTTAGTCAGTAAGTAATCACGACTGCACCAGCCATATTGGCCATCCTCCATGTTTACCATGTTTTGTTTTATGTATTTGTTTGCTTTGTTTTTATTTTCGATTTAATACGTTTCTACATATTGGGTTGGGAAAGAAGTTCGCAGCGATTTTAGCGAAGACTTTTATTTAAACAAAAAAAAAAAAAAAAATTATATCAATAAGTGAATCAATTATATGTTGCTGATTACAACCTCTTCCCGCCTCGCCACCAATTTGTTGATGCCGTTCCGCCAAAAATCGCCTGGTCTGGTGTCAAAGAATTTGTTGAGTCGATTTTTAAGGACCTCCTATCGAAGGTAACGCCCTTCATATGGTTTGACAGACAGCGGAAAAGTTGGTAATCGGTCGGTGGAAGGTCCGGGGAATACGGTGGATGCTGAAGACCTCCCATTCGAGCTCTCGGAGTGCGGCTTCGCCGACTTGTGTAACATGGGATCTGGCGTTGTCGAGAAGGAGTATGGTTTGACCATGTCGATCAGGTATTCTCAGTCGCATAGCCTCATTCACGTGGTATAGCTGGGCAATGTAGAGCTCTCTGTTGACCGAGGTATTCTTTTTGAAAATTTCCGACTTACGGCGCAATTGCGGTCAACATTTGAAAGGGATTACTTTAAAAGATAAGTGGCATAAATGGTTCTACATAAAAATAATAAAGCTTTGAATTTCAATTTAAAATCCCATACTTTTAAATTGATCACCATTTACTTTGTTGTTATTAGGATTCGCTAGAAAAGAAAAAAATTGCTGACAAAATTGTTCAACTTTGTTTAATTCTCTTAATAATTTTTCAGACTAAAATCTTACTTGAAGGAAATGTATTATGTTTTAATTCTTGAAGCAGCATCGCATTTATGTACATACGTACACATACATACATAAGTACTCATATACTTTTATGTATAGACATACCTACATACATATGTAAATTCATCTCTCTAGAGCCGCCTTGGCGGCCGCCGAAGCCGAATGGGTAGGTGCGTGATTACCATTCGGATTTCACAGAGAGGTCGTTGGTTCGAATCTCGGTGAAAGCAAAATTAATAAAAACATTTTTCTAATAGCGGTCGCCCCTCGGCAGGCAATGGCAAACCTCCGAGTGTATTTCTGCCATGAAAAAGCTCCTCATAAAAATATCTGCCGTTCGGAGTCGGTTTGAAACTGTAGGTCCCTCCATTTGTGGAACAACATCAACACGCACACCACAAATAGGAGGAGGAGCTCGGCCAAACACCTAACAGAAGTGTACGCGCCAATTATTTTTTTTTTTTTTTTTTTAAGTAAATTAAGCTAAGTACCTTCAACATTTAAGAGCTTTAATTGTAATCGAATTTTGAAATAAAGTAGACAAATACTTATTACGCATAGAATTGAATATAAATTATAAAAATGTTGAATTGAAATCAATGTCTTTTATTTAAGGAAGTGAAGTGTTGGGTAGCCATGTGTTAGTGAGGTATATGGGGGAAAGAATTCAGAAGGTGTGGCCAACATCCGTTAACTGACTCAGCGACTTTGAAGGAATCAGCTGATATGCTGACACAACCAGGCTTATGAAGACGGTTTGTTTACTACAAAGCTGAGATTGTGTTGGTGGAATGAAGAATAAATCAAGACTATTTCCACTAATGTTACATCGTTGCCGTATAACAACAACTGATTGGATGAGCTTAAGAATACCTGTGGAATGAGCGCACAGAACTTTACTCTCAAATCCCCTATGACGTGGCAGTCGAAGACACTATCACAAGTTTGCTTCGCAAAGCCAAACCTTGTAATTTATCATACTTGAGTGGGGTAGTAGGTTTATTGGGTCTAGTAAAGTGTGAGGAGCAATAGCACCAGCATTTCAAAACCATCTACGTGTGTAGTACGCTCTGCTATCAAATAGTTAGCTTGCCACTACTAGCGAGGTGACTGACGAGTGGAAAATGTTAACGTCAAATCCGCCAATTGATTACAAAGAAAGTGGGTTGGCGCAGGCCTAGGACGACCACCGCAGTTTAGTGAAATCGTTAGTTCAGAACTATTTACATACATACATATACATATGCACACATAGATGAAACCAGAAAAGGTTTTAATCTGCTAGTCTTTGAAATAATGCAGACAACTTCAAACAATGCGTTTTTGCCATTCCCTGTGCACATTCGAATTTTCTTAATTTTTTTTTTTTGTTTTGTTGAGTGGCTTCAGGCAGTTTCGCATCCTTTTACTTTCTCCCACATGCATATGTGTGTGTGTGTACATTGATGTTATTTCGCGTTTCCTTTCAGCGTATTTGTTCAGTTGTTCCACGAATGTCTTTGCTGCTGCTGCTGCTGTTATTTTATTTAAAGTCAACTTGGCGGTTTGTTTATCGTTTTATTACTTCTGCTACTGTATATCTTTCAGTATTGTTTTGTTTTTTGTTATTGTTCTCTTACTAGTGTTTTTTATTGTGAAGCAATGTGTTGTTGGACAAAATATCCGCTTGCAATTAAAGTCACATCAAATCGCATGTCCGGAAATTTGATGTCATTTGCAGAAATTTGTGTTGAAATGCAATGCAGTTTTTTTGGAAATCGTTTTGTTGTTATGTAGTTTTTTGCAGATACACACAAACAATAACAAATAATGTGTATAACCATGTGCAAGCAGATGTCGAAAAAAGGAAGTAATTAAAAAGAGGAATTGCAATACGATTGAGATAGCGTTGCCACATTAAGCGATTTAAGCGATAATGTTTTTTCATAATTTTTTTTAAAGATATACAAAAAACCCGAAACTTTATTAGGTTGTTAACGACCTTCTGATCCTTGTATTGCGTGTATATTTTAAGCATTTGTTTTTTTTTTTTTTTTTGCATTTTGATTTTAGTTTGTCCAACTGATTTCGGCAATTTATGAATTTAAAAAGTAATTTATTCATTCATGATTTTTGTTTTTCACTTTTGATACATTTCTTTATACGTTCACACACAGGGTTATGAAAATGGCAAGAAGATGATGTCCGCAGCTTATCGCTTGTATACTTTTTTCCAAAAAATGTGATAATCGCATACCACTATTTAATTTTTTAAAGAGATATTAATCTGTGGTCTGAGACAAGATTGTTTTTTGCAGCCATGATGTTTTAAAGCTCAATTTTCCCCTTCTGGTAAAGATAATTATATATATATATATAATTAGCGTGTACACCCTTTTTAGGTGTTTGGCCGAGCTCCTCCTCTTATTTGTGGCATGCGTCTTGATGTTGTTCAACAAATAGGGGAACCTTTAGTTTTAAGCCAACTCCGAACGGCAAATGTTTTTTTATGAACAGCGTTTTCTTGGCAGAAATACACTCTGATGTTTGCCAATGTCTGCCGAGGGGCGACCTCTATTAGAAAAACTTGTCAATCATTTTGCCATTTCATGCACGTAGATTTGAGTCTACGCACTCCCGAAGGGTAGTCATGCACAAACCCAGCGCCTACGTCTGCTACTAATACAATAGATCCGCTTTATTTTAAGACTTCACTTTCGAAAACAATCAAAAACATATCGCCATCTGAAGAGCAAATTTTATAAACGCAAAAAAAAAACGCGAAGGTAAATTTTTAATTAATGATTGGCATAGAAATCGTGTTCCATAAATAATGGAAAAGTTTGCTCCTTCGAACAAACTAATAATATACACAAAAAAAATCATTTTTGTTCTATTTTTGGATATCAACCGTCCTTTTTTATGGCCCATCCTTTACATTTATAGATGCACCTGGAAAGTCGGAAGCCATTATTTTTCAGATAATTTCTGATGGATTTGGTGATATGGCATGACGCCAAATCTGAACTATGTTGAGTTATTTGATTTTAAAAATTCTTTACAACTTTTTTTTTCTGTATGTCTACTACCTTCTGAGCTTACCCGCTGAGTTGGAATAATATAACTTTTTGGATAGTATTTGAAATAATTTGCAGAATAGTTTCCATGATTTTTTTTTTATTATCTGAAGTAGGAAATACTTAGTGAAAGATGAAAACTCGTGAGCACAGCACTTTATTAAAGTTTTATTAATCGTTTTTATTATTTAGCATACCCCTTATCTAAAAACAGAAGACTCCTTGTCCTGGCCGTCTGTCCGATAATATAAGCTGAAACTTTCATTGTATCTGAGTTTTGTTTTATTCCAAAATGCCAGATAACCAGTCCAAATTAAATTTTATTGAGATGTGCGCGAGTACATAAAGCTCTCACTGAATTTGGCTACTTTACTTATTTCAATTGCATTATGCAAGTTCCAAATTTCGGCAAAGATTTTGACAGGTTTTTTAGGTAAGACCTGAATTGAGTCCTTCGAAATTTAATGGTGTTTTTTTGTAGGAAATTTCCGAAACTTGGAGGTTTGAGCACAGCGTTATTACTGACAAAGTTAAGCACTCGGCTGCATTTTCATCGCCGGTTTCGCTTGAAGTTGTTGTTGTTTTTCAGCAATCCTGCGATCTCAAGAATGTTAAAATGCAGGATTGCACAGATGGAAGAAAAAATTGGAGAGGAATTTAAGGAAAGCACGAACAGACTGTATGACTGTACTGGAAGTCTTTACTTTTATTGCCATTGCCAAAATTTAACCCCGCCCATTTCATTTTAATAAGTTTCAATAACAAAAAGCCGAGAAATCACATTTTAGGTGTAAAGCAAAATTGCTAATTGAAATTAAAAATGAAAATTTGCAAGTAACTGTAGAATACATACATAGACACAGGTTTATGTGTAAAAAAAAAAAAAATAAATAAATTACGTCATAAAATCACCGTATTCTGCGAAATTCAATCAAAGTGGATTAGCGGTTCATGGACCACACAACCTTCCGTATTCCCTTATCCCTTCTGCCATTTTATAATTTGCCGGAAAAAGTCTTAAGTTTAGTTTTTTGAAGTGAAACATCTTACGCGTCGATGGACGAGCGAGAATGGAGAGTAAAATTTCAAAGCCATTCAACGTTTTGGGCATTTTCGTTCCGCGAGAGAGAAAAAAGATATAACGTAGAGGAAAAGGAGAGAGAGAGGCACTTGTTTGTTGGTGCCAACTTGTAGGAAATATATTATATTTTTGGGGCCTACTTTTTGGTGTTATATTTCTTTGGAGCCTACTGTTTGGAGCGTTTTTTGGTTCCAATTTTTTTGCCATTTTTTTTTTGGTGCCTACTTTTTGGCGCTTATTTTCGTTTCCTGGCTAGTGCTTGTGCGTACTATAAAGTGTTGTGCATTCCGGCGTCGGATTTCTTGGTATTGCCTTGCGGTAATTTGTGCCGTTGCTGCCGTGCTGGAATCGCTGTGTTCGTGCGGGTGATAAACGCTCGGAGTAGTATGCGTTGTTGCCACGGTTTGTGTCCGGCGTTTACCTACACCGGTCGACCCTTCTCCGTTTTTTTATTGTAAATTTTGCCTGTTTGTATTCTCTGCAAATGTTGTGAATTTATTCAGTTTTTTAGTTCATTCTATGAATCCAATTTTCTGCACATTTTGTAAGTTTTTTTATTTAGCTCACAAATGACAGTTGAACTTATGTTTCAACTTTTGAATCCACTCCAGAATCGGTGACGAATCATTCATCCTTAACATTAGATTTACCAGACCCGTCAAAATGACTGGTGCAAGTTTCCATGTGATGGAAATGCATTGAGGTAGCTGAAAAATTGATAGTACTGCATCATTTTCGTGGTGAAAAATATATGAATACGAGAAACCATGATTCTGATGCAGGACGTTTGGCGGCCCTGAGCTTCAAATTTATTTTTATAGTTATCACCAGGCACTGAAAATGGCAAAATTAATGAAACGAATGGAATTATCTGCGTGTTTGTAAAATCGAATTTGTATTGTACTACTATTACTGTTATTATTAATCGCTTATGTCCAAAAATGTATTTAGGTGAATATAACTCAACTTAGTTTGCCACTTTTAAAAGGAAAATAAAGAATGAAAACCTCGCTAAGCACCCACTTTAAATACCAGTCGTTTTGACTGGTTTTGGTAGAAATAAGTACATTCAAACAGCTGGTGAATCTAGTGTTAATGGCGCCCCACGAAAAATAGATTAATAGAAGTAATTATCCAGTTCTAAATAAGCGACCTATTGACACCACCATTTCGATTTTCGAAGACAATGTGCAAATCGATAAATGTAGGTTTGCGTATGGGCCAAGTAGAGGCGCCTTGTTGAAATCCAATGTCATCTGTATACTCGTATTACGAAATATTATCTTTCAATGTAATCGGGTAAATGGCCCGGTAACATCACATCGTTCAAACTTTCTGACCAAAAGGCGTTTGAAAGCCTTTAAGTTTATTCCATTTATAGCTTTTAACATGGACTAACTCTTTGTAAGATGATAAAGAGAAATCGTCAATATAAGCTCACCAGACGTTTTATTTTTACAAGCATATTTTTGTATTCCATCTCATTTTCAAAATTTCTTAACTTTTAAAGGCTATTTATTTAAATTTTCTACAATATTATATTGGACAGTCATTTCTTTCTTGAAAGATGAAAGATTACCAGGTTTGCAATTTAGCTATGGGGAAAAAGAAAATTGTGAGGGTAACTTTGGCTGCTACGTCACTTGGGAATTCAACAGCTGAATTCTCCACAATAATTTCACACCCATTCGCAAACTCGTCCAATCAGTCGTTGTTCAGCCGGCAACGAAGTGTCATTGGTTGATGTTTTTCATATATCACCAACCCAATCTCGGTTATTTTGTAAACATACCTCAAGTGACGTCAGCCCATCAGCTGATTCTGCTAAATTCGGGCAGAGGCAAAGAGCTCACTCATGAAATATTTTCATAATGTTCTTTCTTGTTAAGCTTAAAAGTAACGTTGCCTACAAAAAATCGAAAACAACAAGCAGTACGTCAAAGAACAAAGATTACGTTCAAAAAAGTAAATTAACGTTACCTTTTAAGAGTTAAAAGTAAAATAGAGCCGAATGTGGCCTTTTGCAGCATTTTTCTAATTAAATATAAAATCAAGCTCAAGCTTTCATATATACATAGTAGGCCGAGTCGATTTGTGGGGAGGCAAAAAAATCGCCCATTGCTCTGTGAAAATCATATTCTAGGGATCAAAATAAGAAACTTTGCCGAAGGAACCATACCTCTAAAACGAATTCTGATGTCCCCCAATTTGGGTCGAACTTTTTAGTTTCTTTTCTCATGTAAAGGCCAAAAATGGTGATATTTTGAAATGATTGTATGGGGAACCCCCCAGGGGAGTTCCAGGGGGTGTGCCACTGACATGGGTGGATCGGCCGTCGAAAGTTAGTGGGGGTCGGTCATACATTTGGACTCGTTTGGAGCGCTCTAAATGGGTCAAAGTGGGATTTTTCGTTCGATATATATATTCACATTAATAGCAAAATCAAGTTATAAATATCTTTTAGAATGTAATGCTTTCTTTAACGAAGGTGTGAAGGTAATGGGATAAGTCAAATATTAAGTTGATTAAATTTATTAAATATGCATGAGACGTACAGTTTTCAGTTTCCATTATATTTCATTGGCATTGTGTGGCAACTCTGCCAGCAAGAATGAAATGAATGCCAAGCGCAGCTCCAATGTGAAGTGTGTCCCCGGTGACGCTGATAGCTATAATTGTAATGGGCTTATTTGTTGTCACTGCTCTACAGCTTCTATGCTTAGTTGCTACTAGTCCTTTACGGTTGCCAAGAATGTAAGTAAACATACGTACACATGCATATACATACGTAGCCTATTCTCACTGAGCAGGTTTTTCATGCTCATATGAATGCAGCTTGTTTAACTGTCGCTTACAAATTGTAATACGCTTGTATCATTTGTCAATGCGGACACACAAATATGTACATATACATACATACCCATGTACACATATCTAAATAAGTACATATGTAGGACTACAAATTCATGGAAGCTCTGCTAAATATACCAACTTAACCCACATATACCGGGTGCTTCAAAAAAATGTATACACACTTTGAACTATTGTAGTTTTCCCGCTCTACAAGGCTAATGTTATATTTCTTCGCCAGGTGCCAGCATAATCGTCCCTCTATGTTATATTATCAGTTGGAATTTGTAATATCAACATGGGGGACGTACGTTTGAGTTTTGAAGAACGTAAGCAGGTTATTAAGTGATACTGGAAGTTTGAGAATGTAAATGAAGTTCAAAGACAGTGGAGAATGGAGTATGATACGGAACCACCTTCAAGATTAACAATTACACTCATACGAGTGAAATTCGAAGTTCATGGAACAGTGTGTGATGTGCATAAAGGTCATTCAGGTCGGCCTCGAACAGCTACAAGTGATGAGTCATCAACGGCAGTCTTGGAACTGTTTCAACGCTCTCCTAACAAATCTTCAAGGCAAGGGGCACGTGAAAGTGATGTAAGTGCTAGCAGCGTACTACGCATTCTGAAGAGAGTCAAGTATCGTGTAACCTAGACATTCTTTGGAATGAGATTCAAGCAGTGTGTAGAGAAATCTCATTGGACGTTTTGATACGATGTACAGAATCTGTGGTGACTCGTACTCAAAAATGTATTGATGCTGCAGGTCACCAATTTGAACAGTATTAACATTTGTTATTTATGTTTCATTTACATTGGACTTTCAGCTTTCTATTTTCCTGAAATTTAACTTTGTAGACCGGTAAATAAATTTTCTATGGAAGTTCAAAGTGTGTATACATTTTTTTGAAGCACCCTGTATATACACATACGCAGCTTGGTATTCCCAAAGCTGCTGATCTGCGTCCATATAAATATATACACATAAATACTTGTACACATATACTTTTTTGTGACTACACTCGTATGTACACACATGTGCACACCAACCTTCCCACCAATTTTATTCCACTTGCTTCAACTTTTATTCTTCGTTTATTTCCGAGTCCGTATTGTCTTGATTTCTTTTCAGCTTGTCGCCTTGTGGCCTTAAAAGTCCGCTCTGACGTTGAGTGATATTTTAAATTATTTTACTTTGAGATGGTTGCTTGCCGCCATACATATGTACATGTGCAAGTGTAGTTGTGAAGTCTCGGCGTTGGGTCAAGTGCTCGTTTAACCGCATTAAAATTTAATATTCTATTTCAAATATAAGTTTATTTTGCCATGAAAAGTACATTTGGTAGTAGAGTGTTTTGTGGACAGCTTGTGGACATCTTGTCACATAATTTCTTCTGATTTGCCTAGCTTGCATTTTCCTAAATATTTTATTTGTTTCTTATTGTTCCAGGCTACTTTTGGCACATCACAGATTTGCATTTGGACACATTTTATTCGACGCAAGGAGATGTTATGCACAGTGAGTATAAAAGTTATAAACTTTCTTCACAAAATAAATTTACATTCGTTGAAAAAGTGTCACATTGACACCTTTGCATATCATTCGTATAGCAAAACTGGAGGACAGAAAAATTACTTATATTATCAAGAAGATATTTGTGGATGATGGAGGAAGTGTAATAGAATCAGGGTTGTCGAAAGAAAATTCGGGTCTTGGACTAAAAACTTTCGGATACCTATACAAAAATTTTAATAAATTAAAAGCATGTGACCAAATAAATGATTTGCATAGACGATTTATTTAACGTGTAAAGGCATAAATTTGTGATAAGGCTTATATTTGTGATAAAATCCAATAATGAAGGAGTAGTTTCTTACAAAAATGGGGGAAAATATTTTCTTCTACCATATCTTTATTTTTATTTTCGTTAAGCTGTACTGTGCTGTACGCATGTAAAGGAATCCTGGGTCTTACTTGAGGTCGATCACCCTCAGTGATGCATTGGTAATACACGGCAGTAGTTAGACCCATATTGCTTTAGTATGGTGGGCTGCGACAAGAAAGCTGACATACTTAATGCCACTGGAAAGGAGTCAACGACTCGCTGCTCTGTGTATATCAGGAGCGATGAAAACCACTCCCACGGCGGTGTTGGAAATGATACTCAGCATGTCACCTATTGACGAGGAGGTTAGTGGCTGCTGGACTTGTAGAACCTTCGAACATAGCTCAATAGGAAAGAGGAGTTCAGGTTTCACAGACTACATGACTCCGTACTTTAATTGCGAGAAGAGTTTTCGTACTACAATTGAAAAGGAGGGATGAAGTCTGGCCGCAGGACTTTTCATATCTACACAGACGGCTCTAAAGCTTCGGACGGAGTGAGAGCGGACATTTACTGCTCAAAACTAGGGATTAGGCAGCCTATCAAGCTGCCAGACCAGAGCAGTATTTTCCAAGCGGAAGTTTTTGGAAGAACTCAATAATTAATATAAACGTGGGCAATCAAGCAGCAATAAAAGCAATAAGCTCATATTGTATTAAATCCAAAAATGTTCGACGGAGCAGGGAGGCCATAGAAAGGATAGCGGCAAACAATAGGCTGCATATCTACTGCACACCTGGTCGCAAAGGCATTATGGGGAAAGAAATAGTAGATGAGATAGCAAAAAATGCTGTTAGACTACCATTTGAACAAGAGAACGACATACTAAAACCGCTAAATACAATATACCACGAAATGGACGACTACATGAAAAAGCGAGCGGAAGCTAGGTGGACTAACCTGACCACATGCAAAACAACAAAAGTCATGTGTAGAACTAACTACAAAAAACTGACTCAATTTGTACTTACGCTCTCGTGAGAGGACTGCAGAACTATCAAAGGTATGCTGACAGGTCATAATCTATTGGCTGAACATGCGTACAAGATAGGGATTGCTAACACGGAGTAATGCAGGAAATGCAGAGAGGATGTATAGGAAACTTTAGAATACCTTCTGTGCGTTTGACCGGCATTAATAAAAAGGCGTTTAAAATGCCTGTGAGCCCCACTGTTTGAGGGTCTGGAGGATGCCTCAAAAGCGGATCTTCCAGCTCTGCGTAGATTCGCCAAAAGCGTTGACATCCTACATAATGTCTACTTTCAGTATTCATAGAAGTCGGTATCGCTTGGGACCAAAAAGTCTATGAGTGGCTTAATACCAACCTTTATTAAGCTGTAAATTAGAAATATCTATAAGATAAGTTCAGTTCTCTACAAATAAAACTTTCAGCAAGAAAAAAAGAATGTCCAAACCCAGCGCAACATTGCTTGCATACCTATTACTCCTCCACACCTTTGACGAACTATTCCATTGACTATATCGGGCTGCAAAAGCACGATTTTAATGGTGGCAATATCAGCCGCTCTAAATGTTAGCGAATGCGGTAACCATTGTGCACACAGCTCTCTGAAACCCAATACTTCAGTCAAATTAGATGTATAGACCTTTTATTAAATGCCTTTCAGTCACTCGACGATCTCCGAAAATGATATCCTCTATATTTTCTTAGGTTTCTGGTGTTGCTGCTGTTTTTGGATGTTCTTGACGTGGATTGTTTTCAAAATTTGTACGGCCACGTTTAAATTCAGCACCCCATCTTTCTACTGTACTAATTAATGGCGAAAAATCCTTCAAAGTTCAAAGTATAGAACATTCGTTCAGAAATATTCTATACTTTTAAACCTTACAAAAATAAAAATTCAATCACTGTACGATACTTGATTTTTTCCAGTGCGGCGCGTCGACTGATAGATTGAAATAAAAATTCACATACGCTCAACTGAAGAGTGTACCAACTTAATAAAAAAAATGGTTTGCTGGTGGCAACAGCCTCTCTTATCGAACCGTAAAACACTTATTGAACAACCTAGTAATCGTTAAAAGACTTATAATCGCCACACAGTTATTGTTTCAGATGCACTGTTTGTACAGGGTGTGCAAGGTATACAGGTGGCAGAATTAATAATAGAGAGCTTAATTCAAAAAATATTGTTAATGATAAAAATTTGCATATTTCAATCACTTTCACAAAGAGTATGGAACAAATTTTTTTTGTTTTAATTATTGATTGTCGAATACATCTAGGAATCTTGGCTCCATCCTCCATGCCAATCGTTGGAGAAGTGATGTCGGGCTAACCTCGGGAACGATACTTCCTTATAGTGTAGACTTTCGAAGACTCTACTTGTGAGACATCCCCACAGTCTCTCAAGGCTCTCGGCAAATTTGAAAGAATCGGCTGATGTAACAGGATCATGCCAGCGGTTTGCTTACGAAAAAACTGAAATTATGTTGGTGATATACGAAAAAAATCAACACAGTCTATAGCCTTCGTTGTATTTCGCTCAATTTCTTTTTTCACTAAAGCTGAAGGCCAAATCTGTGAATCCGGGGACCGAAACGGCTTATCAGTTTGTTAGGGAAGCAATCACGCAGTATCGCCACGGTTTCTCTGGCCGTGTGCGATGTGGCGCCATCTTGCTGCAACCACGTGTGGCTATTGAAGGAAGGATGTTCTCTCACTATTTGCCGATCACGGAAATTGTTTGCCAACGACGGTTTTCAAAAAATATTCTTGAACTATTCCACTGCTTGACAATACACACCAAACCATCGCTTCGGGACCGTAAAGTAGCTCTTACTTTTTCAATAGTAGGTTTTGTCCTTTAGGTGACCAATAACAGCAATTTTTCTTCATTGAATGAAGGCATGAAGTCTAAAATTCGTCCTTAATATTTTACGAACAATACATTTTGTAGCTGGGCCACAGCCGCTGTCTGTTTGCCATACAACTTGTTGCCCGGATTTTTTGCACCTGAAGCGTCGAATATTTTAACGTGAAAATAATCTACGGCGTTGCACACGAGTAATTGGCATTGAAATACATTTCGATTGCAAGCGCAAGTTGTTCACCCGTCCACTGTGACAACATGACTAACTAACCCGCACGAATAACGAAGTTAACGCAATCTTCTCCTCACTCATTCGCTAAGCGGTTAGGGATAAACGTTAAATTTAAAATTTAATTATACCCTCGGACACCCTTTATAAGCTACAACTCTAGTTGCCTATAAGTTTCGTAAAAGTTAACTGGCGGCTCGAATTAAAGTTTACTAAAATTTTTATACATATAAAGTTCCGTCTGGGTCGTATTTCTCACGTCCCTGCTTCTTTTTTTATTAAAATTATTTGAAGTTCTAAAAAATTGAGCTATCACCTTGCAGCTGATTCTAATGCTAGGTATTGGGTTCCACGGAAGTAGCTTTTGTGCTATCGATGAACTGAGGACAACTCCTGCTGTTGCTACTTCTTCCTTTAGGAGTGAGAACACTTTAAAATGAAGGCATTTGTTATGTAGCAAGCATCACATACATTCCATCAGCATCACGTACATTATTCACTTTGGACATAAATGTGTCTCGAAACTCTCAACCACCGATTCTCGGACTTCACTTATAGTCAATTGGGCCAAGGGAACGCATATTTTCCAGCGATATTATATTAGTCCGCTTAGTGGATTTTGGCGCACAGCAAATATACACATAAACAGCATTTTTTTATGTTGCCTTTGGCGATTTCGATTCGATTAATGCAGAGTGAAAGTAAATACTTAAAAATATTATACAACAAAAAAAACAATAACCCAATAGGTTGAGTCGTCTTTGATTTTTTGCATTTTGGAAATTATTTTATAATTTTTAGCAAATTTTGGCTCTTTTTTAAGTTTATCCAACTTATGTCGAAAAAACCTTCCGAAAGAGATCAGCTTCAAAATCAAAAACGCTGTACAAATAGCTCTGAAAAGTCCCGGGCCTAACACGTAGATGGCACTAGATTGTTTTCGTTCACCTCTTTTTCAGTTAGTACTAACCTTAAAAATAACACTGTTCATCATATTCTATTCATCAGTTCGTGAGTTATTGTGCTAAGAGTGACGCTACTTCTGTTATCTTTAAAAACAAGGATCAAAAAGAATTTCGAGTTTTAATTTTACTCTACTTCTTCATGGAGAAAAATATCGTTCAAGCAAAGAAATGGCTTCAAAAGTGTTATGGGGGCTCAGCTCCATCAGAAACAACAATAGTTTGCTGGCTTTAAATGTGGTCGTAGAAACGCGGCACAACGCTGGAAACGTTCAGATGAAGCGGTAACACCATATAAAATCAAAAAGTCTACAAAATCGTTTCGAATGATCAAAAAGTGAAGTTCCGTCAGTTAGCAGACATCGTAAAGATATCAAAAGAACGGGTTGGATTTACTCTAAAATGAAAAATCTTTATTTATTTTTGTAAATCAATTTCATTCCCTTCAAAATAGTCCCCTCTCGATGAAATACACTTATGCCAACGATTTTTCCAATCCCCGAAACATGCCAAATATTCCATTTCCGGTATAGCCATCAGCACCTTCTTCGATTCAGCTTTTATCTCCTCAATCGACTCGAAACGCGTTCCCCGGAGTGGTCTCTTGAGTTTTGGGAATAGCCAGAAGTCACACGGAGCCAAATCAGGCGAATACGGTGGTTGCGGAACGATATGCGTGGAATTTTAGGCGAAATGGTCACGAAGAACGAGTGCAATGTGAGACGGTGCATTATCGTGATGCAAACACCAAGAGTTGTTGGCCCATAATTCTGGCCTTTTTAGACGAATTGCTTCACGTAAACGACGCATAACGCTCAAATAATATTCCTTATTAACAGGTTGGCCAGGCGGAAGGAATTCATAGTGCACCACACCACGAAAATCGAAAAAAACTGTCATCATGACCTTTGTTTTTGAACGACTTTGACGTGCTCTTTTCGGTCTGGCCTCGCCTTTAGCACGATATTCGCTTGATTGGTCGGTTGTTTCAGGGTCGTAAGCATAAATCCAAGTCTCATCTCCCGTAATGATGCATTTGAGCTTGTCCTGATAGTCTGAAAGCATTGTTTCACACACATCAACGCGACGACTTTTTTCCAAGAAATTGAGAGTTTTCGGTACCAAACGAGATTTGACTTTTCGTAGGCCCAAATGGTCTTTCAAAATAGTTTTCACAGATCCTTCTGATATTCCGATCATATCAGTAAGGTCTTTGACAGTCAACCGACGATTTTTGAGCACTAACTCCTTCACTTTATTGAT
>JAYXIM010052019.1:0-16212 GCA_037575425.1 Anastrepha fraterculus | reverse complement strand
ATTTTTTAGTCCTCACCTTGCTCTCCAAAATGGACCAGATGGAATAGTCCATCGGACTTGCGTCTGGCGAATTTGAGCCATTCGAAAGCCAATGTGTGGACGAAATGAAGTGTGGAACATGATTTTTTAACCATTCTTGGTTCAGACGAGCTTTTTGAAACGGTGCCGAGTCCTGTTGGAACGTCCATGGACTACAACCGAAATGTTTGCGTCTCCACGGCCTTAAAGCAGCTTCTAAAAGATTTTCCCGATAATAAGACGCGTTTACTTTGACACCAGGCTCGATAAAAACGATTGGAGAGCGTCCATCAGCGATCACTGCGGCCCAAACCATTACTTGCGATGGGAAATTGCTTCGAGTGGCCATACGTAGGCTCTAATTCTCGTATGAGCGTTCGGTCAAGTAAACACGATCGTTTTGAGTGTTTATGAACTGCTCAGTTGGGCAATTTTTTTCATCAGAAAACACAATGTTAGGAAATTCGCCACGTTCGTGCAAGCGCAACAACTCCTTCGCTCTTTCGCACCGGACTTTTTTTTGCTGGGGTGAAAGATTGTGTGCCTTTTGGAATTTGTAAGCCTTGACCTTGAGCTCATTTTTCAATATGCGTCGAATGCTGTCTTGCGATATTTTCAGTTCTTTGGCCATTTTTCTTCCACTTCGACGTGGAGTTCGTTCAAGTCGAGCCTTCACTTTCCGAACCGTTTCTGGCGTTGTTGCGGTTTTTTTGGTCCACCTCCATAGCGTTTTGCAATGCAGCCTCGTCACAGATCCCTCATCTCCCCAGCAGTTTCTTGCAATGTGCGCAGATACCCAGAGAAGTTTAATATTAGAGCTCGGCTGCGATCGAGAGAAAAGCCAAACATACACCCATCAGTTTCGATCGCACCGTCCTCTAGCTTAGGGACCTAATTGCAGCTCGGTTGTTGTATTAACTATTTATGGACTTTACTATTTAGCTTTATTAGCTATTTATTTCTGATGCTTCTTTGTTTGCTTTTTTCCCCGGCTGAAACGCTCTGCAATGGTCCGCTAGCCTGAATTTGAGATTCATGGCGAGCTCCTCGTAGAATACTCCTGCCCCCACTCTTCAATCCAACTTCGAGCCATCCGTGAAGACCTTCACCGTACCCTGTCTCCAAATGCTGCACCCCGCCCACCTTTTTCCTGATGAAATGTGAGTGGAGAATGTTCCGCTCGGACCATTCAAAGGTGTGCATTGATCATTCACCAGGAAGATGAGCTTAAAGTTTCTGGAGTTAGTTGTACGCATGTAAATGAGGTCAAGCCTGTACTCTAAGCCTGTCTGATTGCGGCGAGACAGTTTTCTCCTACTGGTGCCCCATTTAGCGTTGCGTTAAGCGATAATATACAACTCTTAAGCCAAAATACAACTCCAGGCGAGAGGTCCTATCTTTTGTACATAGCACCTCTGCATTCATAAAAAGTAACTGTTGACTGTGCTGTCCTCTCTTCAGTATTGGGCTTCAACGTAAGCCGTCTATCAAGGATTAGACCTAAGTACTCCACCTTGTCAGAAAGTAGCAACCGAGGGCCCCCTAACTGTGGTTATTTTCTGTTACTCGCGAATAGAACGAGCTGCGTCTCGAGAGGGTTTATCGATAGGCTACAGTCTCCGGCACAATTGACAACTGTGTTTATGAAACCCAGCATTACCTTGCACAGAATATCCAAAATCTTCTCTTTAACAAAAAATGTCACGTCGCCTGCTTAAGTATCCACAATGCCCCACCTTGTGGGGTGCCCATACTCAGCAGCCGGGGTGAAACACGCCGTCCCAGTTTGCTATGACCATTCTACCACTAAGCATTCTATAGATAAACCTGATAAGATCGGTTTATCAGTTTATCCAGAGACTTAGTGATTGCCTGAGTAAAAGGAAAACATCTATATTAGTGTTTGCCTTAGGGAGTACATTATTAAATGCACCTCAATGTTGAGAAATACGCCTACTGCGAACTCTGCCAGATATAGGCACTCCTCTAACCATCGTATGCAGAGGGGATTCTACTGATATGGCTTTGCGGTAAGCTTGGTGAGCCACAAACGCCCTCGCGGAATTTCACTCCTTATTAGCAGGTGAATCAGCCTTTAATGGTCTTCCGCAAGAAGGATGAACGGCTGATTGGCCTGAAATCTTTAAGAGACAAGTGTGAGCTCTAAAATTTGAAGGTACCTCGTAGTTATTACTTAATGATGTTTTTTCACTCTGCTGTAGAATTTTAGTAAAATTCATCGCGGCGGTGACAATACTTATGTATGCATTTATCTTTTTACTCCCGGGACTCACGATGATGTACTATTACATAAAGTGCACCAAGATCTCGGGATTACTATCACACAGAGTTCATACAGATCCGTTTCTTGCATTGAAACTCACAAAAGTGTGGTACTTATATTTTAATTCAATTTTTCACATACGAATAATTGCGAATCCGCTGCTCTTTAATATCCAGGCAACCGCGAAGTCCACACTGAAGAAATAGAAGCAGTGTCCATACCTACATACACACACTTATACATGCATATAAACATTAATGAACTTTAGGGCAGACGGATTTTTTGGTTGAGCAATCATTTGGCTGGTTACGTTAATAGTTAATTGGCCAAAATATTCTTAAACCAGTAATCAAAGCTATTATGGAAAAAAATAGATCTCTTATTCTGCTATTCTTCTTTTCTGATTACAAGGTAATTGCCTCAGAATTAAACTTTCTGATTTTCTTCTGGTGAAAACAAAAATACTGATTACCGAAAGAAAGTACTTCAAAAACCAGCCAGGGCTATCTGTATATCTTCCAGATAACTGTTGCTCAACAGGAGAGTATATTTCTTACTGCTAAATGCATATTTATAACTACATACGTCCAAAAACTGGATCACCTTAATGTGCTGCATTTTCTACCTTCTGCTGTTTGGATGCCAGAGATGTGGCCAATTGGTTTGAGTTACGTGCAAAAGTTATAAAATTTTTGTAATGAGCCTGCTGTGCGACTGGAGTGCTTAATTGCTTCTGATAGCGAGCACATTCGCCATTGCTTTGTCTGCGAAAGTCATATATTCGTGGAACAGTCGTAACTGAATTGTAAAAACGGATACGAAAATGCAGCCAAGCGGAAGTAGACCATTTCAAAGCGAATTTTTACCAGCAAATTTTTGGCTGACTATTGTTTTGTAGGCGATGGTTTTAATTCGATTAATAAATTCCATCTTACAATTAGCTCTAAGTAATTAAGGCCCACAATTCAGTTTTGACCTGGAGTGTCGGTGCAAATTAGGACTATTTTATAGCGTATAGGTATATTTATTTATGCAAATATGTATGTATAGACGAGTGAAGATTAATCTTTTTAAGTTATAATAATCTTTTTAAGCTAGGAAGAGCTGTATACAAATATTTCTTACCTAACTAGATCAGTAACAAGAAAATCCTCCTAAAGTTTCTCATTCAGTTTGAGTTCGCCATTCACGTTGCAAAAAGTTTGTGAAGGTTAGTTTAGATTGGACTTGGTTGAACCTATATAGGCCAGAAAAATCTTAAAAATATTGTGTGAAAATTTTAAATGAGTCCGACAAATACTTTTCGATTTATTCAACAATTAACAAGGGGCGCTCAGGCGCTCCGGAGCAGATAGCAAAACTTTAAATGCGTTTTTCTTAAAACTATGTTATTTGAACTGGCGATCACTGTAACTTAAAAACCACCTAGTAGATTTCAATAAAATTTATACTGCCTTTGAAAAACATAAAAACCTCGTGCCTGATCGAAGGATTTTTTTTCAAAAATTTCGATTTTTTTTTAAACAATGAATTGTCGGTTTTTTCTCAAAAAAAGAGGTTGTCTGTAAAGTCGGTTTACTGACGATAGTTTAAGGTGACACGTCATAAGAAAATATTGATGGAATGGTTGCAATTTTCAAAACAAAATTTTAATTTTATTTGTTTGATAGATATTTTGTATGGATATAGAGGAGGAGGTAAATGGAATTGCAATGGAATAGGTCAAGTTACATTTACACAAACGTGAAAAATGACGAAACATTTATCAAATTCGTGAAAGATATCTTCAATTTCGATTGTGCATCAGACGTTAATAAGTCAACAACACTAAGAGGCACCATCATCGATTGGCCTTTTTCAAGACACTTTACACTCGAAACACTCCCTTTCATTTCCTACTTTTTCTATCATCGTCCTATTCTCAACAGAGAAATGGTTCATTACCATGCACACAGGAAGAAGGCATATGCAAATACAAGTATGTGAATTTATATAGAAATGCGCATATACATACATATACATACATATATATGCTCACTCAAGTAGGACATATCCAGATGTCGAACGTTGCCGAACGCGGGGGCCGATTGTGCTCTTTGTCGTTCGTTCCGCGCTCTCGCTTGCAGTTCAAGCACATTAGCTTACATTTGCTTGCGTAAAGAATAGATTCGTACATTTGATATGTCCATATGATTTGTATGCATCTTTACATATAGATTTGTTCTTTTTGAAAATTGCGCGAAATTGTATATGTATATGCATGTTTATATACATATATTAGTATACAAGATATCTCATAAGGTATGTGGTAAATATTACCATACATTTTTTCCTTCATATATAATAAAAAAATTAATAATAATAACATTAAAACAACAGGTATTATTAACAAACTTGGTATTATTTTAAATTCTTCAAGTAAATCAAATTAATACTAATCAATAAGAAGGCATATGCAAGTACAAATACGTGAATTTATATATGTACATATGCGCATATTCATACATATATACGCTCACTTAAGTGAGAGAGCAAGATGTCGAACGTTGCCGTTCGTTTGCTTTGTTCGTTCCGCGCTTTCGCTTGCAGTTCATTCAAGGTAACGGCAATGAGCAAGGTAACGACAAATGAACAAGGTAACACTAATGAGCAAGGTAACGACACATTTTTTCGTGCGTGCAGCCGGCTAAATCGAATTATAAGACGTTATCACGTCAAAATCTGAAAAATATTTCCTGAGGCCGCCATATTGTTAATTTTGAAAAAAAAAAACGTCGACCAGGCACAAGATTATCTATTAATATAACAAATTTCTCTTGTCCGATTGATTTTAGATGAATCTCCAAGGACTTGTGATGATCACCGCAAAGGACTTCTGGAGAAACGGGCTCCACACAAACAGCGATAACTTTTACAATTATACATTTTTTTTTTTAAATTTTGCTAAAGTCAAGTCGAAATACAATGTATTAATGCTATGTTCTTATTTCTTTAAAATAAAGCAATTGACTAACAAAAAAAAAAAATTATTGAAAATCATAATATTATCTGACTACCTCTAACCCCTTAACAGAGTTTATATAATTGAAGTAGGCTGTTAATTTTTTGATCTGTAGCAATTTTTAAGATTGAAAATGATGCAGAACCAAAGCAGTTTATTCGTGTTTTGCTAAGTGCATGGCAGCGGCAGAGTAAGTGTTCCAGAGTTCCTCTCGCGTTGACTTTGTTATACATATATTGTGCATGCTTCCTTCTGCACAAGCTTCAGTTGGGCCGCGTACGATGGAGTGAGATCAGTATCGCCACTACAAGTTTTCAATATTTCTTGGGAAGATATAAAATATAGTTTGTAGACCTGATATTGTGCCTGCATAGCATGACTTTCGTGTTCTTGCATAAGGTGGTTCTTTGCCATCTTAAATTCGCTTGTTGAATCATTGCTGCATATATTGGGTTGGGGAATAAGTTCATGGCGTTTTCATATTTTCTTTTATTTTACAACGATTTGTTTGCTGTTTGGCAAGGAGTAAGTATTCACTCGATAGAACTCTTTCCTCTATACAAAACTATGTTAATTGTATTTTTGAGTTATTAAATTTTTTATTATTTTTGAGGCTTATAAGTGCAATACTCAGCAGGCATTTTCGACACCTGCTCTTCTTTGCTTTTCATCGAGTTCAAAAACCTGCCGAAGCAGCCCGATAAATTTGCAACGTGTATGGAGAAGGTGTCATAGGCGAGTCAAGAACTACGTCCCGCAGTGGAAGGCCTTCTGAATTCAATGAAGAATGTCTCAAATCACTATTGATGGAGAACGTTCGCCAACCCACCGTGAATTGGTGGAAAAAATTAACTGCGATCATAAAACAATTCTCAATCACTTTTTTTCAATGGGATTTACCGAAAAATTGGAAACCTGGGTGCTTCACGAGCTCAACGAAAAAACAAAAAAAGTCGCCTTCAAATTGTTTCTTAGCATCTCGCCCGCCATCGAGCCATATGCGGTCATAAACAACGCTTTTTGTATCAAATCGTCACGGAAGATGAAAAATGGTGCCTATACATTAATATAAAGCCATCAAGGAAGTGGGTGGCTCCTGGAGATACGCCAAAGCCGAGAGTCAAGCCGGAACTTCATCCAAAGAAGATCATGATATGTGTTCGGTGGGACTGGGAAGGTATGGTGCACTGGGGAATGGTCGAAAAGAATGCCACAGTCAGCAAAGAGCTCTACATTGTCCAGCGATACCGCGTGAATGAGGCTGTTGTCTGAGAAGACCTGATCGACATGGTCAAACTATATTCCTTCACGACAACGGCAGGCCCCATATTGCCCAAGTCATCAAAGTCGCACTCCAAGCGCTCGAATGGGAGGTCCTGCAGCATACGCCATATTCTCCGGACCTTACACCGACCGATTACCATATTTTCTGCTCCCTGTCAAACCATATGAAGGACGTTACCTTCGAAACAAAGAGGTCCCTAAAAACTGGCTCAACAACTTTTTTGACACCAGACCAGGCGATTTTTGGCGGAGCGGCATCAAGAAATTGGTCGAGAGGTAGGAAAAGGTTGCAAACAACAACAGCGAATATATAATTTATTAATTTATTGACATAATTATTGTTTTTTGTTTAAATAAAAGTCTTCGGTAAAAACGCTACGAACGTATTCCCCTGCCAATATATTTATTTAGTGGTTGTTTGCAGAGAGATGGTTGTATACCGGCCGTGCTGGCTACAGGAAGATTAGCGCCTGCTTTGGATCGTATATCAACTTTCTCGTGTCCTTCATCTCTCTTGCATCCTAGCATCCAGTAATGGTGGCTTGCTCCTCTGTTCCTAGCTCATCCAGCCTGTTCTGCCATTATCGTACGCAGTGTGAGTTGGTCATTACAACTGCTATTGCTTTAATGGCTGCTTGGTTGTCAATGTAAAAGTTTATTTGTGAGTTCGGAGGAGTGTTCTCTATGGCTTAGACTGCTACATAGATCTCAGCTTGGACCATGCTGCAATAGTCCGGTAATTTGTAAGACTGTTCATAATCTAAGTCCGTACAGAATACTGCGGCTCCAACACCCTCTTCCGTTTTGGAACAGTCTGTGTATATGTTACATGTGTGGCGCGTTGAAAGTTGTCCCTTCCACCATCCGTCCTTTTCTAATACTACCTTTGGTTCCCTGTTTAAATTGGCTTGAGGCTTTGAACTAATTTTACTGTTGTCAATAGCCTAAGTGCAGACTTCTTTGTAGAACTTTTTGCTACTCAGTTTATTGGCTGAAGGTCAAGTACCTTGTCCGGTGCCGCTGTAGGAGTGGTGCGCATTGCACCCGTTATACACAACTCTGCAACTCTCTCTACTTACTCCAATTTGTTAGCGTACGTCTTCTTATTCAAGCTTGTTTACCATACTAGAATATCATAGAACCTTACTACCGCCGTGTAAATTCAATGTGAAAGTCGTGGAGTCCCATGTGTTACCGATCAATTTCCTATGGCGCAAAATTGTGATGATTTTCGGGAATTCGAAACTTGTCCATCTAAATTTCTAATATGGTTAACACCAACTTTCAAATGTAACTAATTTTGCCTTTACCCTATGGCAATCATCTCTTAGCATAACTATGAGCAGAAGTCCCTACCTACTGTGGGTTAGATAGTAGGTCTCTTTTTCTGTGCGAAATTAATTAAGCTATCTGGTGTTTTACAAGAGTTGAGAACTTAAAATGATAACATAAAACAGAAATATTGTGGAATGAATTTTTTGTACAATATTTTAATCTGATGGATAATTTAATAGCATTTATTTTTTGAATATGATATCGGGCATATGACCGGCGCAGCTACCAATTATTTGATCAGTCAAGTTGCGCTGACTTGTTGGAACTAAAAGTCGACGATGTTCAGCTGATTGATTTTTGGAAATAAAAATAAATAAAAATTCAGTAATTTGCTCTTTAATTCGAAAGAAATAAAGACCGATGATGCCGCCAGTGCTCTATGAATTTCCCAAATTTTGGGAAATGGGGAGGCCACCGCCTCTTTCAAGTTCTTAAAGCAATTCGGTTTAATTGAAGTTAAAATGTGCGCTGGGTATTTTAAGTTCGGTATTTCCTGAATTTAGACGGTCCTATAAGTACTTGTTTACTTCTAATCTTACATACAAATCTCTCTATATTCTCAGTACCTACATATACTAATACACTTGCTTTGTTTATATGTACACAAGTACCTATATGCAAAATAGTTAATTGGTGAATATCTGCTTCCCTTAAACCCGATGATGGCAAACGGCTCGTGCATGAGAGGCTCATAAACAGCGAATATAACTACTCGTGTTTCAGAAGACCACCTGAATTGTGCCGGTCTGAAAGTTACAACTTTTAATTGTTTGTAATTGTTGACTGGACAAATCTCATAATCTGCTTACAAATTCACCGCAAAAATTTAAGTTTGTTTTGCGCAAACGAAACGAACAATTTGAAACTTTCTAATTCAATAATTCCTTTGCGGCTGCCTTGGGTGTAAATATTATTATTGTTATTGGAAATTCTAGCTTTAGAAGCTGATTTACTAATGTCGCATAAGTTCCGTATATGCTTTGATATTTGTTTGTATGATAATATGGAATGTGCACTTATGTGGAGGATATTTGAGTGGCTACGTGCAAATAAACTCGCTCTGTTCCGAGACTCGAATTTGGAGTTAAAAAATTCATCGCATTTAGTATACATACATATACATGTATGTATGTGTGTGCATTATAAATTTAGTTGCCTGCCTAAGATAAGAAGTTGATCTCACTAACTTTACCTCAGCTTTATTTTAGTAAAGCAATTAAAGGTATTAAATTAGAATGGGCTCAAGAACTTTTCGTATTAATTTTAAACATTATTAAAAAAAACTGAAAGATTGATTTTTTTTGTTTATTAAAGAAAGAAAAAAGAATTTGTTTATTTAGAAAAATGGAAAAAGTGATTTTCATGGGTTGATTAAGGGGTTAGGGGTAGTCAGAGGCCCGAAAAAGTGATGATGTTCAATAATTTTTTTTTGCTAGTCAATTGCTTTATTTAAAAAAAAAGAAACATAGAATTAATACATCATGTTTCGACTTGACTTGATTAAAATTAAAAAAAAAAAATTAGTAATTGTAAAAGTTTCTCCAGAAGTCCCTTGGGGTGATCATCTCAAGTCCACAGAGATTCATCTAAAATCAATCGGACAGGAGAAATTAGTTTTATTAATAGATAATCTTGTGCCTGATCGAAGCTTTTTTTTCAAAATTAACAATATGGCGGCCTCATCAAGTACTTTTCGGTAGTAGCGGTTAAAGTTTTGCTATCTGCTCCGGAGTGCCCGAGCGCCCTTTGTTAATTGTTGAATAACTCAAAAAGTATTGGTCGGATTCATTTCAAATTTTCATACAATATTTTTAAGATATTATATTATACTTTAAGAAAAAGCAAAAAAATCAATCTTTTTGAAAATTCTGACTGCCACTAACCCCTTAAATATGAATTGTAAGGTAGGGCGAAACCTGCTGTGGTCCTGTGGATGTACACAACACTTATCAGACCAATCATCACTTATACCTCTGTAGTTTGGTGGCGACGGACCATGGTTAAGCCCACACGTCAGGAACTATACAAACTACGAAAGAAGTCTATGTTTACGGATTACAGGTGCCATGAGTACACTTTTCGGCCATGCCCCAAACGCTATGCTTGATTTGCTCCCCTTGGACCTTTAGATACAGCTGAAAGTAATAAAATCAATGTGTAGACTCCATAAATATGGTTTTGATGTCGAATTTCCATTGCGTGAGCAATGAAGTGATTCCGCGTGCATTCAAAGAGGTTTGACCTATATTTTCTTTACCATTAAACGCAGACGATGAGCTTCAGCTGTCTCGTTAGAAACGCGAAACTTTGACTCAATTACGTTCTAGATATTTTTATTGTAATTGTCAGGTTAAACTTCTCCTTATCCAGATTCGATCCCTATATACTCAATATATGTATGTCGGGCATGTGAAGTTAACCCGCACGATACTAACCACCTATTTACATGTGCTTTTAAACCCCCTCACCTAACACTCATCTCTTTTTGGAGCCAACGTGTCGAAATAGCACCTTTTCAGGGCCTGTCGTTAGATGAGATAGACGATGACGTTCGGTAACTACACCGCATTGGCAGGTGTTGATGGACTGCTAAAACAACAAAAACATATGAAAACTTTGAATTAAACGTATCCAGCTGAAAAGGGGCTACGTTGAAAAATGAAATAAATTTTCCACAAAACAAAGTTATTTTCTTTTTAAAGTCAGTTAGTTATCATACAGCGCTTGTAAAAACCGTAACCATATCAATGTTTTGAGTATTTTGATAGTGATTTTTATTTACTTTTTTCAAGGCGCTTTCATTAAAGGTGGCGGCACTAGACCAACAATTCTGTTCTGCACGTTTGATTGTCAAAGCAAAGTACTGAGAAACTGGAAAACAAATATTGAATTCGCCTTGTTTCATTCTGAGCTGACAGCTACATGAACACGCCAAAAGAAAAAAAAACAACTCAGCTGATTTACCAACACCACCTTCAATAGGTTCGCCTTGATTTTTTATCATATATAGAAAATAATAGTGACTTAAAAGCCACCTAGACATTTGCCAATTGTACCCCGTTCGATTAGAAGTCCAACTCAGTATAAGTGTTATTTCCCTTGTAAAACATAAATAAATGTTTTGGGTAAATATTTTTAATAAAAGATATTTTTATGGTGGACAAATATTAGTTGAATGTATTTTTATTTTATTGCATTAAAGTAATATTATGCGTTCAAATGAAATCCTCTGTTATGGAAAGCGGTCAAGTCGACTGCGAAAAAATATAATGAAAAATGTGATATTCTTAGTTTGCACGTTTTGCACCAAAAATTATAATTTATTTTAGACGCAGCTTAGCTGCGGCAACTGCATTGTGGTCTGCATTGCTTTGAGGTCACACAATGAGCGATTTACTAGCACGTACGTAAAGCATACACACACATACTTACGTACACCGTTCACATTTATAAGCAACGTGTTTTAATTTTGTCGGCTTTCAACAAACCATTCCCTAGTGAAGTATGCGTAGTGAGGATGACCCTTTGTAATGGAAATTATATTTTCCCAATAGTTTTTACCAGTCTGCAGGATGCAATGACAATAACATAATTTAACATCACATTTTAGCAGTTCTATATAAAATAAAAAAATGCTTGTAAAATGTTCGTATACTAAACATCTTTATTAAATCTAAACTCTTTCTGGGTCTTCCTGCCCTCTGCGTATCACAGTAGCTCATCCAGACCTAGTTCCCCTATTAAACTCAGGATAGAGCTGGGTTGAATTGGACGTATGCCCATCTCTTCTAGCTGCAATTAGCAGAGATGCCTTAACCTTCTCTGCGCTATAGCGCTACATTCAAGAATAAGGTGCATTGGAGTCTCCTAGGATTTGTCGTAGAAACGGCAATAATTAGTGGACCATATTGCGATCATGTAAAGATGACTATTCAGGCTTTGGACAAGGTTGCGTCAGCATGCCTCTTCCAGCTAAGCTAGGCATCCAGGACTGTATTTACCCTTAATATTGCATTTAAGAATAATAAAATAATATAATTTAATGACCCATATTTTTGTCGTATATTGTCGTATATTGCAACACTTAATTGATACCATATATGAGTAATTTTGACGCATATTTTCAAAAACTTGAAAAATAATAATTAAGTAACGCTTACAGGACCATATCCTTTTCATGAAATTTTCCATAACCGAATTGCAAAGTGGTTAAGTGGCTGCCCTTGTCCTCGATAGCCTCACGAATTCCATCTTTGAGGTGTTGAATCGACCCTGAGCTGTTGGCGTAGACCTTCTATTTCACGTGGTTTCAAAGAAAAATGTCACAAGATGTCAAAGCACACGTGGCACGTAGCGCCGTCTTGTTGAAAGTAAACTTTGTCCAGATCAATTCCATCCAATTCCGACCATCGTCAATCATCTCTCGATTATATATTTAAACAACACCTGTTATTGGAAAACCCTTTGTTTCTGAATTTTCATAAAAAGGGGACTTAGCACACTGAGACCACGAAGTAATTGTACTATTAGCATGAATACTTGAATAGATATCAGTGACAATATATTGACCTGAATCCCATGAAGTTTTTGCAGGACATATTAAGAAAAGTAGATTGCAAAATATTTAACACATCGGTCAATAAGTCCCCGGTCTGACATATAGAGGGCGCCACTAACATAAAATTAGCTTTATGGTTCGAAAGAACATACCCTTTTAGGCATACTGTCAAATTTTTATGTCATTCGGATCATTATTGTGTGAGTTATTGAAGCTTTAGTGACGCTACTTTTGTTATTTTCAGAACAATGGAAAAAAAGAATTTCGTGTGCTCATTAAACACTGCTTTTTGATGGGAAAAAATACCGTCGAAGCAAAACAGTGGTTGGACGATCATTATGGCACCTCTGCACCAGGCAAATCAACAGTGATCGACTGGTATGCTGATTTTAAACGCGGTCGTACGGACACCAACGATGCACACCGCTCTGGTCGCCCAAATGAGGCAGTTGTTCCCGAAAAAATCAAGCAGGTCCATAAATTGGTTTTGGCCGACCGTAAATTGAAGCTGGATGATATTGCTGACATCGTAAAGATATCAAAGGGAAGTGTTTTCACCATTTTACACGACCATTTGTCGATGCGGAAGCTATGTTCGAAGTGGGTGCCGCGTTTGCTGACTGTGGACCAAAAACAGCAACGTCTCGATGATTCCGAGAGTTCTACAAAACTGGCATCGAACGTTTGGAAAGGCGTTGGACTGACTGTATAGCCTTAGAAGGAAACTATATTGATGAATAAACTCGAATTTTGATGTAACTCTTGTGTTTTCTTTGTTAGACCGGGGACTTATTGACCGATGTGTTATTATTTATTTTAAAATTTTTAAACATTTGCACGATAATAAATTATTTAACAAATAACTGCTTCGCAGCGCTAGCAACAAAGGCTTTCGGTTGTCTCTAAACTAAAAGTAGGTTTATAGTGGATTAGTGACTGATATTATATTCATCTTAACAGACCAGTCTCTTTCAAAAACGTATACAGCTTATCAATGTTTCTAGTGGTTGTTTCTCTCAGAGATTTCGTGTCGGAATGTGTCAATGTTTTGACTTTCTACCAATATGTGTATTGTATTATGCATAATCATTGCAAAATGGGCATTTGCTAGGAGGGGCCCCTAGAAAAATATGAAACGTATCATCGACTAGATAACATTTCTTCTCAGCTGCCCTGCTTTTGCGGCACTATGAGTCAGACATTTGGCTCGCATTGATTAACTACGCCTGAGAAGACAGCAGGTTTGTATACGAATATAGGAGTTAATCAATGCGAACCAAATGCCTGATTTATAGCCCGCAAAAACAGGGCAGCTGAGGAATAATGTTAAATCTCGCCGCAAAGAGTCCTTGAGGATGATACCCATTTAAAACACCCACCACACTCGAAAGCTGAGGTTCTAGTAGCATTAGGAGTTACCTCGAGCACTTGCAATCTACGCATGATTAGAATAATCGCGCGACCTATACTTCCAGGAGCCAAGGTAGTCAATGCGGTTTAATTTCTTGTTATTGATTGGCCAGCGAGATGGTCTGGATTGAGGCATTCAGGCTACTGTGTGTGAGCAGGCTATCAAAAACAATTTAAGAACATTCAATCGACAATCCAACGCCAGAAACTTGATGAAAATTACCTCAAAAAGAGCTGAATTTGCATCAATTCCGATGGTTGTTACTTGGCGGATATGAATATTACTGCAAGATTTGTCTTTTTGCTATGTTGTTAAGAAATATAATTTTTAAAAACAATTTTTGGATTATTTTACAAAATTTAATAAAGGGATTTGGATTATTTTTAAATTCTGAAAATTTTCATCATTTATATGCTCACCAGAAGTACATATACAGGTAAAATCCACCAAAGAGTCAGTTCATGAATGCCTGATTGTTAATAACGTCGAGATATCGTTGTTGAAAAACATCCAGTTTTTGGTCTGCCAGTCCTTTTTTGTCCTCCACAGAACCAGTTTCTTGAAATTGTTGTTGGTTGGTTGGTTAAAGTGGTGATTCTTCCAGAATCCAACTAGCGCTTTCGCGCCATTTTGTTGCCACATCCTCGTTACCAACTTGTTTAACGGTTATTTACAGCATAACTATATCCAGTCTGTGCGGTTAAGGAACCTTATTAGGTTGTTAACGTCTAAGCCAGATAGTTGTTCGAGATTCTCGAACAGCGGTTAGCCCAGGGTTAACATTCTGTCCTTCCATAGGGCAGGGCATTCACAGAGGAAATGGAAGATGGTTTCCTTTTTCTCCGGTTGTTTGCAACTGTGACAGTATGTGTTGTGAGGGATACCCATTTTGGCTGCTTGTTCTCCGATAGACCAGAAGCCAGTTAGGACTGCCGTTAGTCTCCAGGCGTCCCGTCGTTTCATTCTTATTAATGCTGACGATTGCTTGAGTGAAATTGTTGTACCAATCTTTAAATTTTCGACTCTTTCGGACATTTATTTCCATCCAAAAAATCATGAATTTTGCGAGATATCGTTCTTAAGGAGTTATGGGTAGTCAAAAGTCCGGAGAAATGATGCTTTTCAATAATTTTTTTACTAGTCAATTGCTTTCTTTTACAAAAATAAAAACATAGCATTAATACATCGTATTTTGTCTTGACTTTGGCAAAACTAAAAAAAAAATTAATAATTGTAAAATTTATCGCTGTTTGTGTGGAGACCGTTTCTCCAGTAGTCCTTGGAGATTCATCTAAAATCAATCGGACAAGAGTAATTAGTTTATTTAATATATAATCTTGCGCCTCATCGAATCTTTTTTTTCAAAATTAACAAAATGGTGGCCTTATGAAATATTTTTCAGATTTTTGAAAAACAACCGACAATTATTTGTTAAGGGGGGAGCCTGGTTTATAAGGTCAAAAAAATCATTTTTTTTCGTTTTAAGCGATTCCTAATATATTTCAGAATATTCACACAAAGTTACAGAGCCTAATTCTCAATATTTCCGTAGATACAAGCCAAAGGTAGGCGAGCGTTAGGTAGTTACGCTGTGACCGGACAGCTAATAGTACAAACTTTATGTTCTTTTCTCGACTTTTCATTTTTATGATTTCTTTAAATTGGCGTACATGAATGAAAAAAAAAATAATGAATCATAGCTTGTTCCCTTTAGTATTAAATTCTCTTCTATTTGAACTAACAAAATAGATAAAAAATTTTTTTTAAAGATTTTTATACCAAGTTGAAGTGAAGGTGAAGTGAAAAGGTTGAAATTTTGGAATTTCTCTCATGATAATTAGAAATCCATTTGAATTTTTTGCTTTAGATAATAATTACGAGCTGTATCTTGTACGCCAGTTTGAAACTCCAGCGTTGTAGCGCTCTACTAATTCCTATGTTAAACATTTTTTTCAACTTATTTTAACCAGTACAAAATTTTTTTATACTTTTTAATGTTCATTAAAAGATAGAAAGAGATAGAGATGCAATTTTTAGACCTTATAAGCCAGGCTCCCCCCTTAAAAATCGAAATTAAAAAAAAAAAATTCGATCAGGCACGAGTTTTTTATGTTTTTCAAATGCAGTCTACATTTTATTGAAATCTACCAAGTGGTTTTTAAGTTACAGTGATCACCAGTTCTAAAAACATAGTTTTGGAAAAAATGCATTTAAATTTTTCTTTGTTTTTGCCCGAGCGCCCTTTTTTAATTATTCAATAACGCGAAAAGTATTTGTCGGCTTCCCTTCAAATTTCGGCATCACTTCAAATTTTCACACAA